>PNEQ01047030.1:65810-98823 GCA_003012365.1 Medauroidea extradentata | reverse complement strand
TATGGGTGTTCTAACATCTGTGTTTCTTACATAAGACGTTTCTGTCATCTGTGTTTCTAACAAATGTGTGTTCTATATTATGTGTTTCTACCGTGTGATTGTTCTAACATTTGCAATTTCTAATGTGTGTGGTTTTTGTGGTGTATTCTATTATATGGCAGTTCTAAGTTGTGCGTTTCTAACGTATGTGTGGTTCCCGGCATGGCCGTAGAAGAACAGGTCAGGACACTCGCCTGGAAACTTGACCCCCTTGTTGTTTGACTGCAGTTCGCCAAGTTCACGGCAATGCTTTACGTCTTTGGCGCTGCAGTCAGGGCGGTCAGTCTCAAACACCGCCCACTTCCCTCCCACTAAGATAAACAATTTATCAATACGTATTTTTTTATCAATTTATGAATTACTCCTTTCGCTCACAATTTCAAAGCATGGCTCCAGCAATCTCTATTTACATTATAATGTTAACAATGGAAAAAAGTGGGCGAAGAAATATATGTAATTCTGAAATCCATCTAAACTAAAAAAAATAATAATAATAAGATTTTACTAACATAAGACATTTAGTTCAAAAATGTTGGTCTCAGTACGCCAGTTGTTTCATACTTTATTTCTAAAATATTATCCGAACTAAATCTAGCTCCGAATGGTCGTAAAACCAATCTTGCTTCTAACCGTACGTGCAAGGGTAACAATAGTACCATATGTAGAATGAGAGCACACTCACTTTAACTAAAAAAATTGTTCTCTCACACTCGCATGAGGTACAGTACCGACTGATATCAAACTCATATACTGAGAAGTCTGGATACATTAAGTTTTGCAATATAGCATTGTTCCAAAGGTTACGCAGGGATACGAAATTATATTTTGACGGTGGAAATACATTTTCGTAAAGGTACGTTGTGAAGGGAAGGATATAAGTTAAGACATTGAAGAAGTTTTTCATAAGCTAATGCCCTGAACATAGCACTTAGGATTTAAAAATATAGACGATTTCTGACTTTAAAATTTTTGGCGGTTTCCCGAGTTGGAAACGGTATTAAGATTTTTTATGAATATCATTACAACCATGATTTGCGGTCGTGTGTTCTGGGAGTTCTCGAAATCTGTACGTGTAGTAGTTTTACATCTCAGAAATGTTGTTAGCATGACTTTGTTTTCCTGTTGACGAAATTCAACAACATCCCTTAACGTCTATCGAACTTGATCATTTTAGTGAAGGCACGAATGAAGATGGGTGTGCACAGAATGAGCACAACTTTTGGAGATCGGTTTATTTGGACATTCCGTTTAAGGGACATCTCGAGAGTTACACAGAAGCCGGTTCACTGTTTGAGACGTGATTGTCAAATGTAAACGTCAAGTACCAAGCTCTAAAAGATGGAAGAATCTAACTAAAGACACATGCACTTGTGCCCGGAGTAGCATGGAGGGGTGAAAACAACACTTGTCATTGGACAATGAAACCACGCAATAACGCCATACACTACGTGCTTCGGCACTTACAAAGACGTACGCACAAGGTCTGTACATGACGCTTTTTATCTAGCCTATGTCCTTGTTTTGAAATTATTTTTTCAGTCCGATAGTGTGGTGGCGTGATGCTGGGTGTTTCCTCAGGTAAATTTTAATCTACTGATCAAGTGACTCTGATGTTTCAGGACATCATATAACAAAACTGCTTCCCCCACTGTGGCAACCGTTTGGAGATCCTGTCCCAGAGCGTTAATAATTGTGCCAGTAAAGAAATATGTTATCGCGGTTGTGTGAACACTGCTCTGTCCTATAAAAAAAGAGTGAAAAGATCCCCTGCATGTAAATAAAAATTTCTCAGAAGATCTACTTCAAAACATGAGGGCTGAAAGAATGGTAAGATGAACTGTAACTTATTTGAAATTAAGGCATTATATTTTCTGACGTATATAGCTTGAGTTACACATTAAGCTTTATTCGTTGTAGCGTGATTTACACCGATTGATCCTCTCAGCAGTTTAAACCTATTAAAAGTTTAATATTTTTTTAGACTAAACTAAAATTTGCAGCATTTTCAAAAATGAACTTGTTACAGTAGGGTTTAGTGTATTTAATCCTCTTCTCCTTTCATTCACCAAAACAAATAGGTATTTGCAATCTAAATTTTGCGTCTTTGGAAAATTTGAAGGATTCAATATTATGTTGAGGGAATATTTTCTTTGAGTTTATGCAATTTTTGTATCGCAAAGAATTATTCACATTTATAATATTGATAACATTAATTATATCATAGCTGAAAAAAGGAAAAAATGAAAGTAATATGGATTGAAGTAGACAATACTTAAATAAATACTTTTTTAATAAATAAAGTAAGTTGTTATAGTAAGTAACTTTGAGGAATTACACGAGAAAAATGCAAGATGTTGCCTATTCGGCCCAAAGAATAATCGAGACGAGATGGGGAAGAGATGTTGTGGCAGACATAATGTAACCGTGAAATGCAAGAGAACGAGAATCAAGAGATTTCCGAGGAAACCCGCTAGCTTACGGTAACGGACGTCACGTTTCCTACATCGGGAGCAACCTCACCGGCAGTAAAATCTGCACTGCAATGGTGCATGCGAGTATTTTGAACAATATATTACCGTGGTCCCCGACCATTAGTAAAATTGTATCATGTACACTTTTGCATGTTGCATTTGTGAGGTGATATTGACAGTTGTTTTTAAGAATTTAAATTGTACTTCACTTAAAGAACTAAACAAATAAAACATCGTTCAGTTAAATACAAAGTTTAGGGTATCGTCTCTTAAAAAATGTACTCAGTTTTTGCTTTTAAATTAATTTGTGGAGTAATACGTTTGTTTGAAGAATGAAGTGCCAAAATTCCTGACAATCTATACAATCTTAACGTCGTCTTGCTGGCAGCAGACCACTCTAACTCTGGGATGTTTTTACTGTTTGCACCACGGCCGTAGAAATACAGGCTTCAACACAAACTTATTTTCCAACGTATTTTGTTTGACCCCTTGTTGACTAATTACTTTATGATATTGCCACTGGCGCGCTACTTGCAAGTGGTCGGAATTTTTCGCACGTTAGAAAAGGCAAATAGAAACATTTTAGTAAAACGCGAACAAGGTGTTAAACGAAAATGTTCTATTCAGTAAATTTTTCTTTCCTTGTGATTGCGAACGTTGAAAGAAACCTCAATTTCAATTAGCATTTTGTGCAACTGAAGGCCACCACAAAATGGCTTCCAAACATGTGAGCATCAGTAATGCCCCGCCTTCACCATGCTAAGCAGCATGCCAGCGGCAGTATCATCTAGCAGTCTACAAGGTGGTAAAGTTTTCAAGCTAATGTCAAGACCTGGTCTTCTAAGGACGTGGTTTCAACGGAAATTATTTAACCTGAGTAAAAGTATTATTCGAGTTCCACGGACTCGTGCGATAAGCTGTTCTCGCACGTTTGACAGTCCAGACTGTACGTACTAAAAAGTCTTGTTGGCGAGTTGATATAATAATGATACTGAGGTAGGTTTTGGCCACTCAGCGGCTGGAATACAGAGAAGACGGAGAGCAGAATTTCGAATTCTGAAACAGCTGGTAGCAAAACACACATAACTGACGAAAGTGTGACTGGGCGGCTGCTGTGGAATGATTCCACACATTCACTGGGGTAAGCACTGTTATAGACGCTTAGTTCGTTTATTCATTTCAATGTTTTTTTTTCTGCGTAAAACTAATTAACCGAATACAGCATCATTGGCTTAAAAGAATTCTGTTCCAGCTCAGATAGAGGAATATTGTAACAAATGTTATCTATACGAGAAACTGGAAGGATTCAGTGACTATGAGAAGTGTTCAAAATTCACAGGTTCACTGACTTGTAGGTTAGCCTCCAAAATTATCTGTTAACTCAAAAGATTAAATGTGAACTCAAGCAAACTTCAGCTGTTCGTCGGCTGCTTGCTGACACAGTGATACGTTTAGGTATAATTTTATTATTGCCTCGTTGACTTCTATTGCATGCGTCAAACAATTCAAAGATCTGTTGCGAACGTGACGCGAACTTGCAGTTGCTGGTATTATAGATAGTACCAAAAATTAAACGCAAAAATTACAGTCACCTAATTATCAGACCTTTAGAGAAGATAATGCATTTAAGGGCATAGTCTACAGCAATTTTCATCGTCGTTATTTTAATTTATATTTGCACAAGATATTATTTCGTATTAATGACATAAACTGAGATTAAATTTTATTCTTATGAAATTTTATCTGTCATACTTTTCGAGTAATTGCTCGTTAATGTCAAATTTGCATTCTTAATGGTTTATGTGCGCCACTGAAAAAAAATGACATACCAAACAAATATTCACAGTGAATAACAGTGCTGCAAGCTACAGGATGACACATATAAAAACAAAAAATTAAATGGTTTTGTATTTTTAAAAAATGCTCAGTTGTTAATATTTTCGTATTAAATTTCAAGGTTTTTATGTAAACACAAATATTTTTTGTTTTGTTTTTATGTGTGTCAACATGCATCCTGCAACATTGTTATTTACTGTGATGGTTTTCAATTTTGTACGTCAGTTGGTTTTAGCGGCGTACATAAAACCGTAACATACAAATTTTGATATTCACCAGCCGTTCCTTACGTAAAACTATGAGAGATAAAAAAATATTCATAAGAGCAAAATTTAGTCACAATTTATGACTGAAATAAGAAAAACAACTCTGGTAAAATATAAAAAATTAAATTATGATAGGCCCTAATGCAAATTGCTGTAGACCACACGCTTAGCCATGCAGGCTGTCACAATTTGCTACCACGAAAATTAGTCTGTAAATCTAACGTGCTGTTCAAATTTCCACATAAAGAGCAGGAACGTATAAAGAGACGAACACAAGAAAGAAGCAGATATTTATGAATTCGAAACCCTTAAGATGGATTCACAACCGCCACTTAGCGTACGCGCGTACGTACGTGTAAAAATAGAAACACTGTAGGGCCTATGTGCTTGCTAGCGTTCACATCCTCACGTGCGTACGTATGTAATGGAGTTGATCAACTTTCTAGTTCTTACGTACGTACGCTAAGTTTTGGTTGGGAATGCAGCATGTGCAAACGTAAGACTCAATTAAATATTAATTTATATTGAGAATTTATTTATCTCGTGATCACAAATTATTTAATTCACTTCGAAAAATAAAAATAAATTACGATAATATATTACCGAAAATTTTTTATGGCATAAACAGTTTCCGCTCATGTCTAGATGAAATATTGTTGTGAATCCAATCTCTAATAGGTCTACTTGTATGTGCCTGTGTTCGTACATACGTTAAGTGTGGTTGTGAATCCGGCTTTAAGTGGAATTCACAGTGGAGTTTTGCGGAGCGACGCGACACGGCCGATGACGAATGTTTACAAAACTCTCCTTATTCACTCTAGCTCCCGAAGTCACCAAATTCAACGTCTATAATGGCTGCAAAGCTGGTGAAGCTGACCGCCAGCGTCAAAACACTGATTGACTGACGCCCTTCACGCTGCGCCGCACCGCGAATCTCTATTGTGAATTCCGCCTTGCCGGGAGCGCAAACTCATCTGCTTTGTACGCGACTTGCATAAAATTCTACTGTAAACCAGTTTTCAGAGCGCTTGTCTTAACTCGAGTCCTGGTAGCACATTGTAGATGTTACGGTTTCGGACTCAATTTCTTTGATATTTTCGAATACACACAACTTATTTAAAAATGCTATTTAAAAATATATTTTAAATTGTTATTTTGTACATATATTAAAATGTATTAACATAGTTTAACAGTTTCATTAAAATCACTCATCAAAGGCACACAAATTATAGGAGAGAATTATTTATTTCCTGGAGAACTTTCAAGTAAAAAAAACGTTAAACCTTGAAATCAAAATGATTGAACAAGTAATCCTGCTGAGTGCACGTTTAGTGTTATTCTACTGCGTCACCTCATTTGGAGTTAAGATTTTAAAGGTGTGAAATGAATGTTTTCAATTTTTCTCCGAACTGTCGTCTAAATTCTGTTCTATTCGTACTGGAAGGGATATAAAATTGATTTTACCTCACTAAAACGAAATTCACATTTGGTGGTCACATTTTATAATTTGTCCTCTGGGGTGTATTGGAAACGTGTGAAATATATCAATCAATAATGTCGTCTTCTTGTAAAGGTCGTCTTCGTGTATCAGAAGAGACGATCCAATTAATTCAACTTATTCATTTTTTATTTGTTCATTTATTATAATAATAATATTTATACATATATATTCGAAAAGCGCACCATCTAAATAGACGTAATTTGTGTTTCCGAGACCAAGAACTGATTGCTCAATCACTACGTGTGCCCAGACGCGCGCCAGGTCTCGACTTAGCCTCTAGGCCCAGGACTTTATAAACTGGAGTCAGGTCTTTTTGCTAACTGCTCGCCTCTACGAAACGTTAGGTGGAGACAGTATAATTTTTTTTCTAAACAGTATTTTAAGAAAATGTGTTGCAAATGTCTGTTTATTTTATAAGATTCTATGCAAACAGTATTCACACCTGAAGAGAACCGCAAAAAGCACAGTTATAGCCATTTCCTGAAAATGAAATGTAAATATCAGTGAAGGACTTGAAAATTTTACACACGTGTAACGTTCTTCGAATATTCTACCTACGCAGACATTTTAACATCTTACGTTGAGCAGTTATCGAATGAACGTATTATCTCTCGAATGTCTGCACGCAAAACGCTCGGGTGGCCTAAGCTGACGACTACGTTAACAAGCTGCTTAATGACGTGGGAGAACAGACAAACACGAATAGCCGAGAACAAAATAATCCATAACTTCACATCGTGAAAGGGATAACTACTAGGTTCAATGTTCCGAGGCTTCACATCAGTGAGCAGCCAATAATTACTCGAGGCACAGAGCTGCCGAGCAGGTTTGCTATAAACTCAAGAGCCATCAAAGCCTTTTCGAATAGACGTTTAGTGAAATGGATACATGTTGGTAAATATTTATGTTTGAATCCTGCCCCGGACATCGAGCACTGTGCAGAGATTTTCAGATAGAATTTTAGCTCAAAACTTTTCATCGTGCGAGTGAGGTGGCTTATTTTCTCGCAACCGAAAACGAGGAAAGTGTTTTAATGGTTCTATTCAGGCTTGATCACCTTTGAGAAAAACCTAGAAAACGTGCTACATTCTTAAAATTGAAGGGTTATGGGAAGGTAAGATGTAGTGGTGTCTTGAGGGTTGTTGGCAGGACGGGCACAAGTTTCCGAGAACTGTACACGCCTGTGCACGCGTCGCCGTGTACCAATTACCATGAAATATCTACTGGCTACTTATTATGTTGTGACCAATCAGTAATAGGAGGCACCTACATACCAGCTTATGAGTGGTTATAGCATCAACTAGCGCACTACACTATACAGTTCTCTGCAACTTGTGACCTACCTGTCAACAACCTACGAGCCGCCACTGGTAAAATGTCCAGTGAGTGACTGAAGTTTTGAATCGTCGATAAAATCTAAACTACTACTCATAATTCGATGTTTTTTTGTGGGGTAGATATTTTATTAAAGGACGTATTTTTATATAGTACTGGAATGTAGGATGCTTTGCTATCGAAAAAAATAATAAGAAAATTGATATTTAGATAATTAAGGAATAGAAATTACAAAATCCATAAAAATGGAAAACTGTAATTTTTATAATTTTAAGTGCGATGATATCTGGGACTCCATAATAACCGAATTAAAAAAAAATAGCGTTTTGATTTGAAAATAATTTTGCTCTCCTATGACCTCTACGCGAGAGGTTTATAGACGTTAGAATTATTTTGAAAGCAAAACGCTAATATTTTTCAAATTCGATTATTAAGTCTTGGATAATATCCCTAATGTTAAGTCATTAAGTTAAAGGTCCGCCACTGAATGTCACATAAATGCGTGCTATCGACGAGATGACTGCATGAGAGCTCAGTGACTTGGTTAGTAAGAATAAAATCAGGCGAGATGTGCATGATTGGTTTACCCTTATTGCTTCCTCTCTACTTGTTCACTGAAGCCCAAAATACGTCCAGTCCGACAGCTACATTATGGTAGTTATATCTGATAAACAAAATCGAAGAACCGCTGAGGATATAATAAATAATAAGGGATAACTTAACTGCAGGTCATTTTAATTGGCATGTATATATTTATGTGAGAGTTTCAGAAGTGACAATATTATTTTATTTGTATTAATTTTAGATTAAAAAGTCAATCAAATTGTTCCAGCTTTGTGTGCTTCGAATCCAGTTGGCATGTTCCCTCGATACAGAATACTATAAAAACGTTTTTGTAGCCTTTTTGAAGGGCTAAAAATCAAATTCTTGTAAGCATGCTTCGATTTTAAACGCATTTCGACATGGTTTAAACTATGTGTTCTTCTCGTAAGGAAACAAATTTAATTCATGTTAAGTAGTTACGTCACAAAAGTAAATATCTCAGCTAAATGCAACACATTTTAAGCGCAAGGTAGGGAGTCCACTTAACAGCGTAGTCCAGGGGGACGATTAAATATCGCCACCTGCTATTTGCACCGACGCAGCGCAACGCAAGTGCAGAGCAAGTTAAATGCTTCTTCTATGGAATTACGTGAGTATATAATTCCAATGCAGTGCAAGAAGACGCAACGTAGGTGCAAATTTTGCGTTGCACCCATAAATGGCGAGATTTAATCGCCCTCCCCCCCCCCCCAGAACACTCTGTTGTGAAATCTTACCTAGCCCCTGAAGTAATAAAAGCCGATTAGCATTTTCAGGCCTCCTTCATCTTACATTTAACTGCTAATTACACACTTATCTAACATATTACACAGAGTCAAACATAAACTGAAACTTAAATTTTAAAATATCTTCCAAATAAATATAACGTAATAACATCAAACATTGACAACCCATTTTACTAAATTGAAACGTGCGAATACTGTTTGTGTTGTAAAAACTTCAAGAATATATAACATTCATAAGTTATGTTTGATATATTAGTAAGTTCTATTAAGTAAAGCAATTTGCTGCTTGTCTTTAAGGTTCTGAAAACATTTTAGATTGTAGTTTTTACTAACGAGGAATTGGTAATGCTTAAAATAACTTGCAATCACACTAAATTTTTTTTTTTTTTCATTTCACTTTTAGGCTTGTTTGAGTAGGTTGCTTGAAATATGGATAAATCATAAACTAAAAAAAAAATTAAATTGTTTGTTTAAATATCATTATAATTACTAGTTACGAGCACTGAGATAGAAAGAAGCCAATTTATAGTTTTATTATCTCTCAATGTACCACGCGCGGTAATTAAAGAAGTACTTTATATTGCGGAATTATTCGAACCGTGAAATCGTTGACTTGAGAAAACAATCGCGTTCGTACATGTATGGAAAACATGGAAAAGTTACCATTACGTGCAATGTATATTTTTTAAAACTTGGTACGATGGGTTCTGACAGAACTCTTCGTGTTCCACACACAAACATTCCTAACAATGTCGCCATGTGATATAACATGCATGGTATTTGTCTTGCGTGATTCATTCACAGTGAGGGTGCAGCGAGAACTAACAGAACGAGCTCAAGATACACAGTTGCGAAAGGCAGGCTGGAATTAAAATGTCAGATTTCGCAGTCGCTGGAATGCTTACACGCGGCTCTGACAATACATGATAATAATACTCAGCCATGAATTAAAATAATCATTTGCACATTATGTACAGTCTGTGAACAAATAGCTGCTTAATGCCACGATTCATCGTACATACAGCTTTTACAGTACCTACTTATTTTTCATTGCTAAACGAGAGGAGACATCGAAAAACTGTTGCACAGTTTTGGTCAAAACTGATTTTAGTATGTAGCCAGATTATTTCAAGACCAAAAGTTATATATAATTCGCTAATTACTACCTTAATGAGAATTTTCTTTAATTGCATAATTAGCTGAAACCATTGTGTACATTGTCTTGAAAAATTAGTTAACATGGTATACACAATTTTGAACAAAACCGTGCAATAGTTTAGTGATATTTGTTCTCGTTTAAGATTTTAAAAATAATTATTGTTAAAGCAGTAGAGATTACTGATCATTGCCTTTATAGAAGTCATCGCCTGAGGTTTACATAACACACTGGAAGCAACAAAACATGGGATCTATACTGGCGTCAAGGGATAATTCCGCTTTTATGCTCGGGACACTAAATTGGTTGACAGTGATTTCTAAGTATTCTACGTTGAACGGCGCTTATTTTTGGAAACTATGACATAATATCAAAAAGAAGCTTCTGTCTTTAACTTAATCGAATTAGGTTGGTTTTTCCCAGATAAAACAGTTTGATAAATCTAGTTTTAGTCATTCCGTGGTTTCCCAAAAACATGTTTCTAATGGGCTTGCAGTGTTTTTATGACCATTAAGCGTGGAAGTGTGTGTTAAGGGGGGAGGGGGGCTCCCTGTAAAATTTTTAATTTTTAAAATAATTTTTATATTGTAAGAGACTTAGTTTTATAGGTATATATTGTGATTGTTTTTATAGTAATGCAAATGTTCTGTCTTTCATAGTTTTTGTATAATGGCATGTCAAAGCCGGAATTTGCATGAAACGGTTTTATACAAGAAATGAAAACCAACTGAATTACAGAAATTAAATAATTCCCACTGAAGAATAGTGTCGGTGGCTACTACTAGACATTAATAGAATAATCGCATTGAAAATTTATTGTATTTTAGAAAAATGGCTGAATTTGAAATAAAACATTGTCAACATACTGAATTTTTTTTTAAATACAAAAAATTTCAGTACAGTGTTTTTGTTTATGTTTATTTGTAGCTAGTGGCACTTTCCTTCAGTGTGAAATATTTCGTTTCTGTATGTAAATTGGTTTTCGTTTCTCGTATTAAACGGTTTTATGTAAATTTTGACTTTTACTTGCCGCTACACAAAACTATAAAAGCTAGAACTGTTTCATTATTGTAAAAATTAGCCATAGTGTATATATACAAAACAAACAATATCTCGTATAAATATAAAAAAACTATTAAAATAATAAAAATTTTGTGTGAGCTCCTCTCTTTAACACATGGAAATGTATAAGACCATATTTTAGCAGCTCAGCGTAAAAATAAGAAGTCTACGCATGGCATGTTGTAACCCCGTGGCGAAGTACAGCCACTTGTTTTTGTCAGATGCTTTGTGAGTTTCTACACCAACAGATGAGCAAATGTGATGACTTACACATATGTTGCCATCGATGGCTCAACGCCGTCGCTTTGATTTACACAGGCGTAAGCTGACAAACAACCTAGAATGCTACAAACTTTATGATGTTCACTTCAAACTGAGCATTCCTCAACATTTATAATAATTAGAGGCCTGAAAATTTTGCGAATTCAATAACATGCATTTTAGAATCAAACATCCTATGCATACTCAAGCCCCTACAATTTGTCCACTAACTGCTACTCAGTGGAAAAACAGACACTGAATGAATAGACGGGGCTTGAGTATGCATAGGACAATGGATTCTAGCCTGCAGGTTATTGTATCTGTGAAATTTTCCAGCCCCTAAAAAAAACCAAGAACTTAATTTTATTGGGGTCAAAGGTAAATAGTTTTCAGTGTGGTGAAACGTTTACACTTGCTTATAGTTTCATGATAATTTTCATATTGAAAGTAGTAAATATGAATGCAAAATAGCTGAAAGAAAAATTTCAGTAGTGCTTACTTTATCGTGAACAGACTATAGTAATGTCTTAAGGCCATGATTTCCTGTTTATATTATTTTCGCTATAATTATCTCTTTAAACTTAAATTAGGGCACATATCACAAATCTGTTTGGCAGTTATGTTCAAAAACGTTTTTGCCGTGATACATATTTTTAAAGCCTATAAATATCACGGTTTAGATTAATATGTCAGTTAACGAAAATCTCGTTAGTGCATAGTTAGCAAAAAAACCAAAGTATGTATTTACTGTCTGACTCATAGTTACAACAGAGCGAGTTAAAATTAAGCATTGCTAAAACTCAATTATTAAAAAAAAAAACTGAACTATAAGAATCTTAGTACTGTACTCTGAACTGTAAATATTACTACTCATTTAAGTGCAAGATATCAAAACACAAAATTTTCTTTCAAATCGAGGAAACAAATATTAGTACGGTAGCATGAGTGCTTTAGAAATGGTGGTACACTATTTATTACATGAAGACTTCTGACCATATGAAACTGTTGACGTTATATTTTAAGTATAGGTCAAATAACATATTGAATAATATAATTGGTACTGATTAAATAGTGAAATATATCAACTAATCCTATATGTTGCCCAAATCTTTTGTTTTCTCACTTATTTGTTTGCCAACACTAACAAAACCACATATTCGTCAGTGAAAAATCTTGCCCCTAACTGAATCTGTACAAATTCCACTCATTATACAGAAAACGATATACCACCTTGATGACTAGCGTGTCAATCATAAGAACCATAGCATATAGTATGTAAGTATACATGCTACGTTGCTTGAATATAAACCCTCTAGTTGCAATGTCTTGCTGACCAATGCACTACTTTTCATGAGGGAGTAGTCAATAGTAAGTTTTTATCACGATAATCGCTCTCTAGTATAGACTATAGTTTAGGTTTCCCAAAGTATTTAAATCAAAATTTAATATTTCTTTGGCCTAACCGATAACATGAGCTGCCGTTCATGAAAGTTTATTGAACACCATATGGGACACCAGATTATTCCACATAATGCGGAGCATAATTTGAAACAAAACTGGGAAAATATTTGGCAAAAGGTCAACGTGTTTGCTTGCTATTTGATCGGAGGCGTTCAAGCGAAGGTTGCATTAATATGTCGCAAGGAGATGAGAACAGGAACAAACAATATTTGTGCATCTTCTCTCTCTCTCTCTCTCTCTCTCTCTCTCTCTCTCTATATATATATATATATATATATATATATATATATATATGTGTGTGTGTGTGTGTGTGTGTGGATATACACACCATTCGTACGCATTCCAGACTAGGCAAGTAGATACATGTTAAATTAAAACTATTAGAAAATTAATCTTACTTAGTTCTATTTCTTAAGGAAATTCATGTAAAACACATTTTTATTAGATTAATTTATCCTAAAAATGATTCTGAAGGAGAAATATGTTTACCTTTGCTTGTCCATTAAAAACCTGTCGTCACATGCTTAGTGAGTGAGAGAATTTTGGTCAGCGCTTAACATCGAAGTCTTTAGCCCTGGTGAGGGGTGACATGAAGTGAGTATGGAGCAGCACCGAAAAAAAAAACAGCGGGGGAAATGGGAGATCCCCTAGAAAACCCGCCGACCAATGGCGTCGTCCTGCACGAATCCCACATGCGAAAATCCTGTGGCCGACCACGCCGGGAATCGAACACGGATCGCCTTGGTGGGAGGCGAACGGTTAATCATTCGGCCACCGCGGCCCTCACAAGCGTGGTAACAGGTCCGTTAAGACTGTTAGGATAAAACAGTGTTGTTATATATATTTTACCGGCTCATGATATATAAGTTCTAACATTAATGACCTTCTAATGTAAAATATATATAAATTAATTTAGATTGTTGATTAGTAAGTTAAGAGATTTACTTATTAGTAAGATTATCCATATGAACTGAATCTTTTAAGTCGACATACGCCAACACGCAATAACGTATGCCCACAAAACTTAATCAGTTTATAATACTAACTCACTGTAGGAATCGTTCAAAGATCACAGCTTATCTATAGCAAAATGTCCGTCTTGCGTTTAATAACAAGCCATAATGTTAAAAAGAAGGTTGCTTCTCTCAATTTAATCAGTTATTTATATACAATATCATAGTAAGCTTGCCAACTAGCGTAAGGGTTCATTCAAATATTAATTAAAGATCGACGTTACTTTTATATAGATTGTATTCTGTTACAGTTACGTCTATTTAACTCTTTAACCCGTAAGACTATATGATTCAGCTAATATCCAGGAACCGTATTTCGTCACCTAGTCTTCCTTAAAATACTTTAAATATATACATATATAAGGTCTCTCAAAGGAACATCGTAGCACATTGAAAACTTCAAGTTCATGCTAAAGTTGAAGGTTCATGCTCTAGGAGTATAGAAAAAGATTTACTCTTTTATACCTAAAAAAAAGTCACTATTCTGTTGGCTGATACAACATATGAAGTAATTATTTATCAATACGAATAAAGAGAGAAAATTAAGCAAGTAATAATAAATCTTAAATTAAAATTTTGGTCTAGTAAATAAAATTACAGAAATGATGTCTGACAATAAACAAACATATATAAGTATGTAGATCCTATATGTAATGTCTGTGTTGTGTGTGTACATATAATTGTGCGAGTTGCTCTCGGTGTGTGTTCTGGAGAGCTGTAGTATTTACTATTTATTTGTTATGATTTCCTGAACTTAGATTTGAGATACGCTTTTAAATAACTGTAGCACAATGTGAATTTTTCTGATTACAAAATGCGTTTACAAGCATTCTGTGGGTACTCCATTACGAGAGAAGTAGTTGTTGTTAAAATGCCAGGTATTGTATTGTTGCCATAGTATATTTTATTGTAAAAGGATAATTTTTTTTTGTAGTGGAGCCGAACGTTTCGTTGACAACCATGTTCGTTAGAGATATTAGGAAACTGGAAAGAAATCGCAATGATATTTGTTAAGGATTCGTTCCGGCATTCGCTGGGAAATATTTATTGTATTCAATGAAGTAATTACGCATACACAAAACAATACACATAACCTTCATGGAACACTTTAATGATAAAACTGTTTTTGAAAACATAAAAACATTTTCGAGGGTCACTTGGTTGTCTGCTATGTAAGCAGCCCGCGTTGCAAAGCTGGTCGTACGATCAAGGATTAGTTGGTTGTGAATTCAAGTTAGGCGACAAGACAGTAGTATGTTGTTCGGCAACTTTTAATCCAAAAGGAAAACCATAGAAATAACCGCACGAGAACAGGCATTGAAAATAATCCATATGTGTAGTATTTTTACAGTAACTGTTCAATGTGGCGACCACCTACTTCGATACACAACTGGCAGCGACGCACAATCGAGTGTCTTATGCAGTAAAACATGTGTTGGGTGTTGTGAAAGATAGTACAAGCGTCAGTAATGCGGGCGCGAAGTTCATGTACCGTGTTGATGGGGGCCTTGTATACCAATGTCTTGAGATGACCCCACAGAAAGATATCACATGATGTCAGCTATGGGGAGCGTGGTGGCCACCTCACAGGTCAGCCTCTGCCTATCCATCGCTCACCAAATGTAGCAGTAAGATGGCCACGAGCTTCCAAACTGAAGTGTGCAGGGGCTTCATCGTACTGGTACCACATAAGCAGGCGGGATTGACAATCCGCTTCCTCCAACAGAACTGGCAGTATGGTCTATAAAAACTGTCGATAAGGGCTGCCAGTCAAACGTGTCGGCAAACTATATGGTCCAGTGAGGTTGTCGCTGACAATGCCAGCCCAAACATTTACAGCAAATGTCACTTGGTGGCGGTGTTCAACCATTGCATGTGTGTTGACATCACTACATAGGTGACTGTTTTTAGTGTTGAGAATGCCGTCACGCGTAAAAGAAGCCTTGTCGGTCCACAGAATGTAGCGAGGAAAGACAGATTCGCCTGCACATTGATGCAGAAACCAGATTGCGAAATCGACCCGTGGCTGAAAATCAGCTGGTTGTAATGCTCGCACCGTTTCGCGATGAAACGGGTGTAGCTGTTGTTAATGCTGAACCCTCCACAAACTTTGGTGGTTCGAATGCATTGTGGGAGCGATTCCACGTGTGCTACTTGATAGCGAATCAGCGACGTGTTTCAACACTTCCTCCTCAAACCTGGCTGTTCTCATGTTGCGTCTCACGCCGGTGTCATGCCTGTTCGCTGTAAATGTTGCAGTCTCGCGTAACCGTCTGTCCACAGACGAGAACATGCGATCCCCTGGACAGTGTCTGTTTGGAAATGTCTGTGCATACAGACGCTGTGCTCCTCTTGTGTTACCACCAGCAGCACCATACATGAGATGTATATCTGTCATTTATGCGTACGTGTACTGTCTGTCCATGTTGCGCACCAACAGCGCAATGCCACCCTGAAACACATGCTAGCGGTGCTTCGTGAACGATGCGCGTGCAACTGTCTCGTAAGACCAGCCTTGCAACGCGGGTTGCTTACTTGGCAGGCAACCAAGTACACCCTGACATATATTATTGCGTAATCAAAAATAGTTTATCTTTAAAGTGTCCCATGAAGGTTAAGTGTATTGTTTTGTGTGTGTATTACTTCTTTGAAAACAGTAAAAATACCGAAGCGAATGCCGGAATGGATCCTTGACAAAGGCCATGTCCGATTCCTTTCCAGTTTCCTAATATCTCTTATGAACCTGGTTGTCAACGAAACGTTCAGCTCCACAATAAAACCAAAAAATTCACCATTTACAATAAAATTTATTGTGGCAACAATACAATACCTGTTATGTAGGCAACAGCTGCTACACTCGCAATGGAGTACGCACAGAATGCTTGTAAATGGCGTTCTGTAATCCGAAAAACGCACATTGAGCTACAGTTCTTCAGAATCGTGTCTCAAATTTAAGTCAAGGAAACATCAACAAATAAAATTTAAATACTACAGCTCCATACACACCTATGCCCTGCACATACCTTCATCTCTGGCGCATTTCAGGTGTGAAATTATATAACAAGCAACCGAAGTTCAGATGCCTACGATGCTATAATTGCTTAGTACAGGTTGTAGTGTTCACCTCACATGCAGTGTTTTGCAGTCACAGACTATTTGTGTGATGTTTTCTCTCGAAAGCGGTGCGTTATATCGACTTGCAACAAGAGGGCAGTGTTGTTACTTAGGATGTACTGTTCAGAAAAGCAACATGAAAAGTTCACATAACCAAACGGCACAAAAGTTGTGGTCAATAAGAGGTAACCACCCCTGTTATTTTCATGGAGGGGAGAGTTTTAAAGTGTGGTTTCTTCACGGGATAAAGATCTCGGTAACGCTAATTATTGTGCGCAAAATTGTAATTTATCTCCGCGTGGTTTTCGATTCTTGATTAAAAAACAATTTTAAAAATCAATTTTTCAAGGGTTAATATCTCCCTTAAAAATGGTGCTAGTCGAAAATTTATTTGTGTAACTATACCCCATTTTTATAAGTGTAACATAGCATTTTGTCCAATGTTACAGAAGAGTATAAATTTCAATTTATTTGTCAATTAACCTAGGTATTTAATATTCTATGACCATAGTTACCACGTGCCAGGAAGAATGTAAGTTTTAATTGTCTATGTATTGAATGTATAAGGTATTATGGTTTTGAAACTTTAATGACTTCTACAGCTTTTATACATATGCTAGGAATATTTTGTTTTGTATCACGGATTACAACCTGATCTGATCATATTGGCGAACAAACCCGGGGTAAGCTACGAGGAAAGTATTGATTGGAATGGGTGTTGCGACGTTAAAACAAGAACGATTGAGAAAATTTTATGGAAAAAAGAACGTTCCCGTCCATGATGCCGAACAGACGCGTAGTCAAGAAGACATGAGGATTTCTTCGACGAGACGCTAAATTGTTCATACGCGTCGTCAGAAAGGTCTCACTACTTCTACGACTAATACCAGGAGAATTTCATTGGAAAATATACACGATGTCAACGCCGAAGAAGAACGTTCCAGGGAATTTTAAAGAAGAGCCCGTGGATCAGGCCATTCCATAGTCCACTTCGTGTTCGTTGTTGTCCAGGTCTCCGAGGTCTACAGTTCGACGGGTCCACTATTCGATGAAAGAGGGGAACGATAACTTTATCTGAGGACGAAGAGGTCGCGATCGTCTTACGAGCACCAGGAGTACTAGGTCGCCATCCCAGGACGAGAAGGACGTGGTCGAATGAGTATCGAGGGATGATCTAGAGACAACCGTCCAGACCTACTGCAAGACATCCTCGGTAAGACCCACCCAAACTACGCCGTCGTGTCAAATTCTCGAAAATTTTGTTGATTAGACAGAACCGCATCAAAATTCTTCTTATATATCAACGGGTGCGACTCACTTCAAATGAACAAAACCTAAGATCGACCTGAGATTTCTAAACTTGAGCTAGCAAAGAGTTTAAGAAGTTTATAAGTTGTTCCGGGAACAAACAGGAAAATGGAAACATCTAGAACACAGAAAACCAAGTAGAACCCGGGTTTGTAAGTTAATTGATGGTCAGGTTCGTACCAGAGTTAAACACCTTGGTCACGGTAGAAACACATCATTTTGAAAATTCATACATTATCATAATTTCTGCTTATTTATTTATCTAGTTGCCTGACTTGTCTGTAGAAGTCATTATTTTTCCTATCATATAAATTCTGTTTAAATATACTTCTTATGACTTCTACAGGCGTTTGGTTTCCATTTGGTCAGTAGCTCTAGTAATAGAGATATTGATTGGTTTTTCCTATTTTATCTCATCCTTTATTAAAGTGAAAGAAAAGGTTTCACAATATTTTTTCTTTACATAAGGAATCACAATATCACCATTTGTATCTGTAGTTATATATTCAGGAACATCCTGTGTCTGTATATATATATATATATATATATATATATATATATATATATATATATATATATATATATATATATATATATATGTGTGTGTGTGTATTCAGGAACATCCTGTGTGTATATGTATATTGTATATGTATATATACATACAGGAACATCCTGTATATATATATACAGGAACATCCTGTATATATATACAGGAACATCCTGTATATATACAGGAACATCCTGTATATATACAGGAACATCCTGTATGTATATATACAGGAACATCCTGTATATATATACAGGAACATCCTGTATCTATATACAGGAACATCATGTATGTATATATATATATATTCAGGAACATTCTGTATACATATATATATTCAGGAACATTCTGTATACATATATATATTCAGGAACATCCTATATATATATATATATATTCAGGAACATCCTGTATATATACATACACAAACATCCTATGTATATTCAGGAACAGCCTAAATATGCATATATACATATATATTCAGGAACCTCCTGTATATAAATAAATATATATATACATTAAGACACATCCTGTATATATACATTTATATACATATATGTGTTCAGGAACATCCTGTATATATATGTGTATTCAGGAACAACCTGTATATATAAGTATTCAGGAACATCCTATATATATATATATATGTGTGTGTGTGTGTGTGTGTGTGTGTGTGTGTGTGTGTGTGTGCATAGAGCGAGAGACGCAGGGAAAGAGAGAGTAAGAGCGAGAGAAAGAAAGAGAAAGAAAGAAACGGTAATGAAAGAGTAAAAAAAACAGGATGAGGGCTAAGAGAAGTATTCTCATTGCAGCAAATTTCACTGTTTTACTTAAGTTGTTTGAACATTTTATTTATTCATACAGAAAAAACAGACAAATTATTACTGTCGGTAACTATCTCATAATAATAGCAGTGAACGACAAGTAAGATGTTTCTGTTTCCAAAGTGTTTTTGATACATATTATATATCTTTCGTAAGACATTGTATAACAGAATAAAGGTCCGTAAAGATGGTCGCGTCATTCCATTTCAGCAAAGAAAATTAAATGTTACAGCCCAGTAAAAACAATAATCACTTAAGTAACGAATTATTATATTATAGGAACTGCCAGTCTTCCTTGATCATGTCTGAAACCTTTTCTCCAATCATGATGCAGGGCGCATATTGTCCTCCAGTAACTATGTTTGGCATGATGGATGCATCGGCTACTCGAAGCCCCTTCACACCATAAACTCTCAGTCTGGGATCAACGACAGCATCTGGGTCAGTTTCTGGGCCCATTTTGCACGTGCCCACTATATGCCACAAGGAAAAAATATACATCCGCAATGCACATTCTAAATATTCATCAGACATCATCTCTAGATGCTCGCACCCAGGAAACTTGTTGGGGTTTACTTTGGCACCTATGTTTCGTAGGGATGACGTCTTGCTTACTTTTTGACTAAACTTGGCTGCCTCCACCAATACTTTTAAGTCATCAGGGTGGCTAAAGTAATTAGGGTATATCAGCGGTTGTGAGTTGGGATCTTTGCTTCTAAGCCGCAGGAATCCTCTGCTCTTAGGTCTTGGGAGACAGCCCCATATCATAAAAGAGTCCTTGAATTCTATGGGCTTAAATACTTTATTATAAATATCGTCCCTTAAACCTGCCATTTGCTTTGATATAACCCCTCCGTCAGAATTATCCGCTACTGGTAAGAAGTAGTACGCAATGTCAGGATAGTCCGGACTTTCAGCGATCGATGAGCACTGGAAACCAAGTCCTTGAGCAGCAGGTGAACCCATTAGCGTTCCATTACTATAGAATAACATATTCGTTAGGGCAGAAAAACTAAGGATATTTTTTAATGTTATTCCCACTGATGCTTCAACTGTATATGACTGCCCACCCGCACAAATATTGTCTTGAAGGTTGTCTCCGACCATCAAGTCTGATATAACAGGAGATATTCCGTGTTCGTTTAGATGTGGCGCTGGTCCGATCCCTGACAGCATTAGGATCTGAGGAGAGTTGATTGCTCCAGCACATATAATTACTTCTCTGTGAACAGGAACAGTGTATCTGTAACCATTTTTCACAAACACTACTTCCCTTGCAATTTTTGTAAAAGGATCTATAACAACTCGCTCAACATGAGACTTTAAACTTATATCAAGGTTGGGACGGTCCTTCACGGGATGCAAGAAAGCCTTCGCGGTGCTGCATCTAAACCCGTTTCTCAACGTTGCATAGCCATACATGAAGCCATCCTGTCTTTCGCCATTGATGTCTCTCATAGTATACCCCAACTCTTTAACGCCACGGAACAAATATCCCGTGAGTGGACTGTAGGATCGGTACTCTTCCACTGTAAGATATCCGCCTATTCCATGATAAGGCGAGTTCTTTAGCTGCTCTATTCTCATATCCTCGGACTTCTTGAAGTAAGGTAGGACATCGTCATACGACCAGCCGTCATTGCCCAAACACTCCCAGTTATCGTAATCCCTCTTGTTTCCTCGAATGTACATCATGACATTGGTCGCGCTTGACCCTCCAAGAACCTTACCGCTGTGCCAGAGACATCTTCCTTCATCCATGGCCCTACAGAATCCTGGGTCATGCACAGTCTGGTACAGCCAGTCCGTGGATGGTTTCTGGTAGGTCATGATCATCGAAGGTACTTGTCCAACAAGAGTTTCATCGCCACCAGCTTCCAAGAGCAGCACGTTCCAACCTTCTATCTCCGAGAGGCGACTGGCGACGACACAGCCGGCCGTCCCAGCACCCACCACGATGAAGTCGTACACGTCCCTGAAGTCTCGACCCAGTTCATGCAGGTCAAGCACCCGGCTGCTGGTGTCCAAGATGTCTGGCCGGTACAGCCACAAGGCGAACTCCATATCTCTGCTGAATGAGGCGAAGATTGCGACCAACGTTACTGTCACAGGCATCGTATTTATCCATGCTGGTATCATGGCACTCCTTCCTACTGTCCCTGAAAATGATAAACATCACATAGCGTAAATTTTACGGTGAATAAGTAATTTAAATTATTAAAACCCCTTTTAATTCGGTTACACCTGAATTTGAAGAGGAGGTAGTTGTTATTTATCTAAAAATACATATAAATAATATGCAATCCCAAATTCCTTCGCTGCTATTATTTAATAACATCTCTGTGGGAATTCTTAAGAAAAAATGCAACCTTAATAAGTGAGGTAAGTACTTGGTTTTGAAAATCAATGCTATAAACACATAATTCTTACAAAAATGGGATTCGTATTGTATTAAATGGAAATATATATTCGTAAAAATGTTGTTAGGCAAATTGTTCCCTCTAATATTTAAAGGATAGTAATTTTATTTTAGCAGACAACTATGGACATTCAACAGAAATTACATTTTCAGGTAAATTATTACTTTTCATGGCAAAAATTTAGACGAACGGTATTCTTCTAACCAGGTCGCGAGAACGTGTTTTACAAAATGCCATATTAACGTGAAATGGTGCGTTGTAATCCTGCCAATTATGTAGTACTTCTGCAGTTCGCATCACTCTAATGATTCAGGAAATGATTAATACGAAGAAAGAAGATTGTTGTAGATGGCATGTACAATAGTTCATGTAGGAATGTACGACACATGTAAACCTAGTGTATTTTTATTGAAAACTGCAACTGTTAGTAAGAACAAGTGTTTTAATTGCTGTTATCTTACTTTGATAACACTACTGGCAAAGGATTTTCAGGTTGGTATGAATTCGTGCTTAAATATTAAGTGTAGTGCACACAAAATGAAACGTGGTTATCACACATCGTGGAAATTTTAAAGAAAAGACAGTGGCTGGATGGCCAATCTCTACCAGCTTAGTGATCTGCAAAAGCTACGTTGAAATGGTGGCGCACGGCAGTTAGAAAATACGGTGGTATGCCTCCGTTCTGAAACTACACTGTGAGGTGGATGGCGAGTGATAGTAGAACATTTGGTTGCCTGTGGGGTGCATGTGCTGGAGGTTAGCGTATCTGTTCCTCTTATTTAATGACATACTTCTTGAAAAATTTAACTAATCTGTGTGCCGCCCAATGTTTTTTGAGAAACATGACGCCTAGCATGTAATCATGTTTGCTAGGAATGTGGATCTTCCTTGTGTAGTATAATGACGCATTAATTTCTCGTGCGGATCTCCCTACATCATTAAATGTCTCTGAACACTGCACACAGCATGTGAGCTAACAATCGGTTCCGTCACGCATACAGGAATGTCTTCGTGAAATGAAGCCGTTCACTTTGTTTGTGGTCTTTTAGCACTCGACCTACTGGTACTGTCATTGAACTATCACCATTAAAGCTCTGGTGGAGTCCTAAAAATGCCACCCGGGTGGATTGACAACACGCTGAATGGCACAGTCGAAACAGCTGCACTTCCATTCGTGTTTATGCTCTGTAGACGAGGATGACGGCTTGCTGCATGCCATGCTTCCACGACAAAATACTGACACGTAGTGACATGCAAGCGACTAAGGTCTTCTCCACGCTCACGCGAATTACTTCTTTGACTGTTTTCTCGTCCACTCGCCTTTTACCTAACGCACGTAGGAACTTCCGTATGTAGTTATTTATATCTGTGGTAAAAGTCATATTATAGGAAATTGCAATTAAATAAAACAAATTCTAGTAATATAACAATGACGGAGGTTTGAAATGCACATTTGTTCGGCAAATAAGAATCTTTGCAGAACAATGCCTTTAAATTATTAAGACGACTCCAAGTTGCTAACACGCTCATGAATACGCAAACTTGCAGTCAAAATCATGTTGTTGAAAAATACGTGATATGATCATAACGATAACGATTCTTATACATAATAACAATAAAACAGTTGTATTCTATGGAAGAAAAAATTAAATTCAATGCTATAGTAGCTTGGGCTTCCGTTACGATGTACAATTGCTATGTGTATCAAAGATTCATCAGACGTAACGACTTATAATTACCGATGTGTATTAAAGATTGATCAACTTATTTTTTACCTTAACATGGGAAAGGCTTGATGATTAGATAAAACGCACAGGCCATAGTGACCGTTATTACACAAAGGATATTGGTAAAAGAAAGGAAAAGTTACGTAAATCAAGCACTGCTGACAATGTGTATCATGAATTCTTAAGTCGCATGGAAAGAAGCTCTACCTCTCTGGTGTTTTTAAGCTTGTGCAATAATTACTGCTCACTTTTCGTGAAAATATAATTACCGGAAGCTACGTAACACATCATTTTAGGAGCGAGAATCGTTATAAAGTCATAAAATCCGCAGCTCTTCTCACAGTCGCGGTAAATAACTAGTAGCTCGGTCACAATAACATGAAGCTTCATGCCTGAATTTTTTAAAGCATTTCAAAATGAGAAATTTTCTTTAAAACAGTTTTCGTCATATGTTAAGTGCTACAATGGCATTTTATCAGAAATATATGAAATTGTAATGTACGTTCAGAAAATATTATTTTACTAAGCTCGGTAGTTGCTAAACCTTAATTCTCGCGTTATCACTTTGTACATAAAACAACGAAATTAAATATTATAAGAACCACAATGTTCTATTTTCGAATTAATCTTTTGAAACTTTAGTATGTTGTTTGAATATACAACGAACTGCGCAGCGTGGAACATAAATAGTTGTACACTATTATTATGTTTAAGTTGATTTTAATTTTAATAAATAGTGAATCCAATAATGAAGCCTATCATTCATACACTCTCAGAAATCTTGCGGCACATAAGGTACACTTTCTCCACAAGATTACATCATTTCAACTGTGCTTAAGTACGTACGAATAAATTACACACATTCTTCGTGCACGAAGTCAACGATGAACATATCCGTGAATCCTAAGACTATTTGTCTCATAATGTTGCTTTTTAATGCCTCATTTATTATAAAAAGTAGCTCTTAAAATGTATGTTGCAACTGGTTTGTTTATTAAACTGTATGAAATACACAGTAGAGGCTCTCTAGTCTGAATCCCGCTAATCCGAACATCGTGACTATCTGAACGTGTGTATGAGGAATTAATAATGTAGTAATAAACACTAAACAAACCTTTTAATAATGTTCTAATTTATAATAAACAAGACACGGCGTGTACAGAAAATACTTCACGTACAAGAACTTGCACGTATTAATTATTACACCTTCTTAATTTCAGTTAATTTTCTGGTCGCTTGTGCATTATTGGAACGATTTTAATACATCAAAAAATCTGGTGATCGCAACAAACCTTGGTCTCAGTTAATTACACTATTTAACTGTCTATGCTATAATGCAGTTTGTGAGGTGTCATACCGCATTGCTCTAGAAAAGTGCTGCAGACTACTTAACCTGCGATACTTTGTACTCTGTGATAAAGTTCTGACAATTAGCACGAAATTTATTACTACTCGTTCGGGATTATGTGAGCACTAAAAATATAACCGCTGAAAAATATCACAAGCTGTTACTGCATATAATTCAACATAAACTCCAAGTCACCTTACTGTTTGTATTGTTGACAGTGAAATTATGCAACATAGTTCCGTATATTATCCTATTTAAATACAACGATACTGAAACAAAAGTAAACCGAAATGAACGTAATTGTACTTAGTATGAGTAATGAACTCTCTATTTTTCCAATCTATCCTATTCCTACCGACTGCACGATTTATCTTACAAGCTCAAACATCAAGTGACGTGTCCAACGAGGTTAGACATTTCCCGTCGTTAGCCGTTACGCGCGGAAATATACGAATATAGCCTAAAATATAACTTTATCGGTGGTTTTTTGAGTTCTCACTTTAACCCGAGCCGTCTATGATTCTGTAGTATTCAACTGTTACTTTAACGCATTGAATATTAAACGTCAGTTATAATTTTTGTGATGATCTCGGATTACTCGATGCACTTTCGACAGACGGACTTCAATCTGTGATTTTTCCAACGATTCTTAAACACACGTGGGGTGATTTCACAGCACAAGTATAAACTTAAAAAAAAATCAGTAAGTTACTTTCGATATAACTATCATAACTTACTCAGTTTATAAAATTCAAGGAATATTAACGACAAATCTGAAATTCTAAATACGAAACTATTATATGTATTTTACTTAAAGAAACAAATCGTGTACACGACAATCTCTACTAATTGATAGCAATCGATTACAATTTTCCGTGAAATATTAACTAAAAAAATTTAGTTTAATAGAGGATGCTTTCTTGCAAAGTTGAAGAAGATTTAAGCAATTAATTACCTTAGCTAGTATATAGAAAAAGGTAATATTGTACAGAAATTAGGTTACAGTTTGGAAGCCTAGTTGATGATTTAATTAAAAAACAAACAATATATTACTCTAAGAAATTAAAGATTTGGATACCAAGCCCTGTGTTTCATTTAATGTCGGAATGGCGCAGTACGGCTGAAATCTAGTTGAAGTATGACGCAAAAGCTGTATTTTTGTGACAGTTGCAGCTTACAAAGTAAATGGCTATCACGACGAACAATTCTGAACCGAATTACCCTGATGTGTAGTAGCAATGTACAAATTCCAGTCCGAATAATTATTGTTTTGGAGATGTGACCGCACAGATTAAATTAGAACTACTGTTAATTTGAAAACCAAGCCGTACCCCCATGTAATGGTCTAAAACTATCTGTCATTACTACTATAAGCAGATCCACTTTGGTTCATTTGCCATTTTCTTAAAATCTGAGGGGCTCACATAGGGCGGCACGCAGGAACCAGAAGTAATTTAACAAACATATTGTTTTCCTTTCGGGCTAAAACAACTCTGTATTTATAAGATACTTACCCCAGTAAATATACGGTACCATTTGGAAAAGTTTTCAGACGCACAGCTGGTATTATTACGTGTAGTGCTAACGACGCCATACACAGGCAATTGCCAGGCTCCCTCACTCTCTTCCTGACGTTTTCTTCCACAAGTCAACCTAATGAAGCTGCCACTGACCTTGCCAGATTGTTATATCAGCTGGCCAGCAGGATTGTTTTGCCACGAGTCACGTTCGTCTGCTTGAACATCTGGAGGCCCGAGAGAGTTTTATCTCAAAAGAAACTTTCTTGAGACAATAATTTTATTGAGGCTTAATGAGTCAGTCATAGTGAATGATAGCGCCAAATATGTAAACTGGCAATAGTTATGCCTATTCCTTCACTTTGAGATTGTCGAAAAAGGTTGACGACTCTTTGTTTAAATTAGAGAGGCGAGTAGTTCCTGTAGTTAAAAACAGATAGCACTAGAGGCGCAGCTGTTGTAACCTCCAACAATCGTTTGTAACGTTGTTACTAAGTGTTAACTCTACAATTAGTGTTCTGATTTAAATTGAATTACATGATACCTGAAACAGTTCACAGAACTGTTCTAATTAACCGTACGTTTGAACTCTGCAACTATCATCGTACTCCTAACAGAATCGGAATGTTTATTTAAGTGTCCGTGGCTTTGTTATAATAAATATACTTATTTGTTATCTACCAGGCTATATCTGCAAATAGTCCACGACAATGTTGTAGTTACCGTACAATCTATGTAAACATTTTCAAAAGAAGATAATTTTTACAAAACACGAATTTCCGTTATTAATATTTACTACTGGTTTTTACATATGTAATAATACAATGGGTTTGTCTATACAACCATGTATATAGGATCTACTACAGAGAATATTGTTTCTGCTAGTTATAATCTATCTCCTTAAAAAAATTATTTTTTACTACTATTTATTTTTTTATATGTATCTGCTAACAACTTGGATTGTAAAGTATTACTGAATGTTCGGTTGCTGGAATTAGACTTGGTTGTCCCTACCCAAAATTGTCGTTAGAGAACTGTTCGGTTAAATCCTGCATGCTGAATTCTTTCGATGTAAGCAATTACGTTAGTGATTTAAATAGCACAGCTATAGTAAAATTATAATATCCCTCAAGGCCGTAGAAAAAAAATAAAGGTATAAGAAAAATTATTTTCCCACAGCAAATGGCTGTCTTCGAGACACTGGGCTGCTAGGGGTGTGAAGATATTCGCCATACGATTGGCCCGCACGGTCCTTGGACTCAGACCTAATCGGACACTTGCAAATCATTGATGACTAAAGAAGTTATAAAATAACTAGACTGTTACGCTGCTTTATTGTTACATGACCAAATCGAACGCTTACATATTGCAGGTGAAGATAGGGAATCGTATACTTTAGCAGGGGTGGGGGTAGCGATTTTTTTAAACAAAAAAATAAACTATCGTATAGGACATCGCATGTTATGGACTGCAATATGGCGCCGTTCAATTTCACGTAGAGATAGGCTGTCAGCGCTGTCTTGCACTCCTTGTTGTAGCCTGGCTCCATGTTGCCAGTCGTCAGATACGAATTCGCAGCCACGGTCGGCATTACAAGAGAAACAAGCCACAACGCATCGAGAACTAGTCGACAATGACACTTCTATGAAGCCAACACTTGTGTATCACTATTGTTTTGTTGAAATCAGATTTTCCATTACTTATTAAACCAGAATTG
The DNA here is from genome assembly GCA_003012365.1 of Medauroidea extradentata. Lineage (NCBI taxonomy): Eukaryota > Metazoa > Arthropoda > Insecta > Phasmatodea > Phasmatidae > Medauroidea > Medauroidea extradentata. The sequence continues at coordinate 70,572 of PNEQ01047030.1, read as the reverse complement.
AGTTGGGATAACTACGTTAGATTTTAAATTGTAATATTAAAATATAACGATTACTTATTCAGTTACCTGTGACGCTTTGCAAACAGCAGAAAGTAGAGGTCGCCAGGAAAATAAGTGCTTCGGTTGAGCACTTCAGTAACTTTAGTTAAATTCCGTACTAACTTTAGTTGTGGCCATTTATTTACTCGTCACGTCGCCCAAACATCGTTGTTCATGATACTCTCACTTTCTTTTTACATTCATATATTTCTCTTCTACGTAATTTTATACTATTAGGCTAGTACTGAGAACTCCAGGGTAGCTTACGAACTATACAAACTTGATATATATATATATATATATATATATATATATATATAATACATACATATATATAATTATCAGGCTGAACCATGTATTTCGGGCGTCATTTTGAAGGTCGCAAATTTTATGTCCAAGTGGTAATAACTGTAGTTTATTCTTTGAAAGCAAATCAGCAAAATTAGGCACGTTGGCCATCATTTATATATAAGCATAATCTCTATACATAAAAGGAAGTGCCCCACTCACTGACTGACTGACTCATTCATTCATCATCAACGCCCAGCCCAAACCACTGGACCTAGAAACGTGAAATTTTAAGGGAAGTTTCCCCTTGTGGCGTAGGCGCGCACTAAGAAAGGAAATTTTGAAATTCGGCTATTAAGGTGGTGAAACGGGGTGAAGTGTATTTTTTGCAAATATTTGATATTTCTCGAACCCGACGGGCTATCGTCGTCTTATTCACTTCGTTAGGTCGCAAATACAAATGTCTAGAAACGAATTTCAGGATTTTTCGAAATTTTTATATTAAGGAGGTGAAAAGCCGTTTGATTCGTTTACAGTAAATCCTCTATTCCTCTTAAACCACCTGAGATATCGAAGTGATTTTTTCTTTAAAATGAAGCTTACGCAAATACCTAAAAAGTGATTTCAGGATTTTTCAAAATTCGTTTTTGAAAGCCGGTAAAAAAATATAACAGTTTTTTGATTAATCAGTCGTATCACCTAAACCGTTAGAGATATCGAGGTGGCTTTTGTCTTATAATGAAACATAAGTAAATACCTAAAAAGTAATTTAACGATTTTTGGAAATTCGTCCTTGAAAGCCTATAAAAAATAAAACGTGTATAAGAATAATCTTTCGTAACACCTGAAATAGTTCAAAATTTGTTTCCTTTTTATTTCTTTGGACTATATCCTGTACACGCGAAATAACTCTCATGGCCTGTCTTGAATAATTTGTAGTTAAGTCTGTGGAGTTGCGGTTTTTTTTTTTGCCAACCCACCATAAATAAAACCTCTTTGGACTGTAGCCCGTACATACGAAAGTATTATTACGACCTGTCTTTAAGCATTCACTCGGGTACTGTACAAAGTTTGTGGTGTGGGAGGGGTGGGGTTACGGGTTCGTATCCTGTGCAAGTCTTTGCGATGGGACATGACATGACATCATACGAGAATACTGCGTGCGCTCTTTTCACTGAGCTAAGACAATTAATAGTTCACTGTTATTGAGTACGCTAGCTGTTAAATGCCTTCGTCACATATTTTATCCAGAGTTACTGTTTGTATTACATAATTTCACGCGGGCAAAGCCGCGGCCGGGTAGCTATTTTGTAGAAAAATAAAGATGAATTAAAAAGAAAGATGTTCTGCAATTAAAGTACCCTCAGCGTAGTGGACTGGATAAAGCTGTTTGTATTTGTTTTTATAAAGATATTCAGAGAATATAGTAACACCATCAATTAATACGTTATTAAAATTTTGTTACTCTTTTCTATAGTACACGCGGGCGAAGCCGCAAAGGGACAGCTAGTTTGGTATAAAATTGCTTAGATGAAATAGGGAAGGAAATCATTGCTATATTTCTGTCACAGTGCCACAGAAAAGTAGGACATCGGGAAAAAATACTACTAGAGTTGAATGTCTACGCACATGGAGGCAATGTGTCGGTGTGTTTGAAACTCAATTATTAATTTTAAGTGTTTATATTATATTATAATATAATATTATAGACTGAAGGATGAATAGGGTTCCTATCATACATAAGTTAGGCATTCTGCCATAGAATCAGTGGTAATAATATATGACTGAACATGTTTGCGCCGGTTTATGTCCTAGGGTGTTCAGAGTATCACCACGAAGAGAGGAATGCGCATAAAAGTTCGCGCATGCATTCTTTATTTGCTAGCGTCTTTTTATGCAATGTTTAGAACAAGTTTATCCTATTATCTTAAGGTTTTCCTTAGAGATACAATCCAACTAAAATTATTTCTAATGCTAACTCTCAGATAAGTGTTGTGACTTAACTATTTGTACTTAGAACTTACAACTATCTGTGTTTTGCTTTCTAGCGGACCGAAATAAAGTTATTCGCTCGAATTATTTTAGGGTTACTTGAATATGTATTGGTACTGGCCAATAAATCTTTACAATTTTTCTTATAAGACATTCGTTATCATTCGTGTATTTCAAATTAGATTTATCATACCATAATGAACTTTATATGGTACAACATTTTCAAGAGGTCTTATTGAAGCTGTGTAAGCTATGCTGTAGCATTTATTACTCTTCATATGTATATTTAATTTTCACCATTTTGGGTTTCTTAAATGTTTGTTACAGCTTTACGTTAGGTAAATCATTCTTCTTATATCTATAGAACATGACAGTTCAATCATAGAATTACTTAAACGATTTCATTGATTTTTTTAACACTTAAACTGTTATTCAAATAAATATTTTACGCGATATCGCTACAAAATCTGGAATTTACTGAAAAAAAAAAACTAACAGAAAAAATTATATTAATGGCGATGAGCGCTATAACTTATTCATGAGTTTTCGTAGTTCGTTCTTCTGTGGCTCATCATACTTCGTGAATGACACTAAATACAACAGCTAAGTTTTGAGATAAAAAGTGTAATATTTTCATAAAGAAAATGTAAATACTATTGACTGGTATTGAAATGTTACGTATGTATATAATGTACTATTTGCAATTGCTAAAATTATATAATAGCTGTTTCTACATATAGTGCGTATGTATCAGTTATCGGGCTTTCATTTTTTCGGTAAATGTAGGAAAACAATTGACCGTTAAAGAACTGTTTATATTTTGTCGGATGTCAGTTATTGAAGGGTTTACCAGTTTTTCATATGACATAGCATCACGCCGGAATAAAACAGGTGCGGTGAAAACAGGTTTGCGCATAATGTCTCCTCCGAAAGTTCCTATTTCTTCATGATTTCCATTTCTGCGTGATTTTGTGTACAGTCATTTGCGGTAACTTTGTACTGGTCAGGGCAACTTTGTACCACCAGCCTAGTTTAATTTCTAATTACATATCTAAGATTTAATGAATACGGTTGTGTTCCTGATGAATAAATTGACTAATAATGAAGCCTACGTAAAGTTTGAAGACCGAAAACCGATTATATAATAGAAAATGTGTGGTACAATGTTACCCCAAAATGGTACAAAGTTACCTAAATGACTGTAATCCGTCATTTCTCCTCCGTCAGAGTCGAAACCTATGTCAGCCAGTGTGTCTGCACTGGAATACAGCTTACATGATGAGTAGGAACAGGAAATGTTTGCTGGTTTATAGACCTGTAAGCTGTAAGCACTATCTGTTGCATATAAAGGTTCAGTGGCTGCTGATTTAGTGAGTAGTGTACTTCACCCTCGACCACGAAGCACGTTATTTACACATTGTTTACGTGCAGGTTGGTAACTGTCATTTACACGTAACGTGTCTTACTAATTGTAGCCGAACTTTTTACGCTCTTGTAGTCTATCTTAATGAACAGAATGCTGTACAATTTTCTAGCCGATGTAAACGGGAAACCGCAGTTACATTAATTAAAAAAGGGTAAATATATAAATGAATATCATATGATGAGGGTGCCTAGGTGAAGTGTATTATATCCATAAATGGCAAGGCTTAAGAATCAGTGACCTTCCTACGTGTTGAATTATTAATTTACCTTGCCAATTTTTGTTTCACGATCAAAAATTCCAAAAATACCAAACTAGAAACATAGCTACTGACCTATCTTTCAGTAGACGTACAAGAAACCAGAACTGAAGAAGGAACTCATCATTACGTCATGTTTTATAAAAGTAAACAAACATGAACAATTTTGTTTACTTTTAACTGCTGGGCGCCGCGGCGGATGGCATGAGATGGGGCCCTGGCTGGGGGGCAGGAAGGAGGTGACGGGCCCTCGCCGAGAATCGATCCCGGGATCGTATTGGTGGGAGGCGAGTGGTCTGATCTCTTAACTACACCACTGTGGCCCTTTTAAAAAAAAAGAGTGAAAATACAGTATGTTAAAGTCTAAAATAACTTCGCACAATATCTCCTATGCGCACGGTTGTGTTGCACGTAACGGTACCAATAACTTGTCTAGGTATCTCAATTGCCAGTGGCGGAGGAATGTATTCTTGTAAAGGAGGGACAGGATAGTTGATAGAAATTTATTTCCGAGTTTTTTTTTCTTATAACGACTTATTAAATCGGGGAGTTCGGGGGTCCTCCTCCTGGAAAATTAGAATTTTAGTGCGCAAATTGGTGCTATTTCAGTGGTTTTCGTGTCTAATTACTGAATATACAGCTGGCAGAAAAAGTAATATTTTTAAATATTAACACTTACGGTCGGTAAAAATGCCTATATGGTCCCTCCATTCTGTTGTATGTAAAGGACAGTGTCCCCTGCCCCCCCCCCCCCCCCCCCC
>PNEQ01047030.1:46418-65710 GCA_003012365.1 Medauroidea extradentata | reverse complement strand
AGCCCGGATGTTACATAACCTCGCCGCAGGACTGTTTGTGGATACGGTCACGTAGCTTGCCTGAACAGCTGCCCATGATCATAGTGACAAGAGCTACTTATAACATACCACATTGCACTGCGTATTTGGTTGAAGGTGCTGGAAACAGCTGATAATAACTTCAAATGTCTTATACAGAACAATTATTATAACCGAGATTGCTTATTAAAGTGGACCACATTTTTAATTTATCAGCTAGTACAAAATTTCCATTTAATTTTTTTTAAGCATTACCCTATAATTTGCTAAGGGAGAATTATTATTTTAAAATAGTTTTATAGTATTCAAAAGGTAATTTTGCTAAGGGTGGTTCGGGATAAAGTGAGCTCTTTGGAAATCTACCTCGAAGAAAATAACTGTACGTCACTGCATATAATTCAGCGTTAATTATTGTTACCTTACTCATTGCACGGTGGGTAACGAATAGGCATAATCGAATAGAGTTCCACGCATACCTTATTTAAATAAAACAGTAGCCTAATGTATAAACAGTAACGCAAATAGATATTTATATTTCATACAATATATTATCAAAGCTTTAACATCATATTAAAATCCTACCGACCGCACAGCTGAACTCACATCACGCAAAAAAGAAAAACATAAATAAATAATTGGACCTGCCGTTCTCAGCTCCCTGACCTCGATACGATCAGCACTTAATTCATAATTTCAACGAGAGATGGCGGCGACAGTTAGTATATAATTGCACCGAGAGATAGCACGAGATAGCGTTTTGAAGGCGTATCTACAGAGTTTTTCGTTTACTGTAAAATGTGTGGTAATTTTATCACATATCTAAAAAGTAATAATCTAAAACATATTTCAATACAATTGTCTTGGAACAGAATTTAAAGGGATTGCAACAAATAACCATTAATGATAACTGTTGTTTGTCGCTTGTGTATTTAATATGTGTATTGTATATTGCAATTTTTCTGAGCAGTTAAGTGTAGACGTAAACGTAAATTAGCAATGACGTACTTATAGAAACAGAAGGTAATGCATTTCTTGTATTTTTACATGATGTGGATAGATATGATCTGGCTGAAAATATACATATTAAATGCTCACTTTATTCAGAATCATCTTCATATAATTAGTTATATGTTTGACTTAAAGTTTTGTTGCAATGAGGCCCTATTAATGATTAAACCATTAAATTTACGTTAAAGTGAGGACTTTTTAAGATCCTTGCAACAGCCACAAAACATGAATAAATACATTTTATAGCTGCCTAAAACATAAACCTTTGAGTGTGATATCGAATGTACAGAATTATTAGTGACGCAACAGTGTTTAAGTTAACAGGTAAGAGGAAATATATGAATTGAACGAAAGTAAATGTTTGTAGGGCGAGACTGTTCACTTCACATGTTTTGTAGGACGCAGATATGATGTGTGCCGGCCGATTAGAGAGCATGTAAAGCGAACGTTCGTCAGTAGTTAGGCCGAGATTATGATGCCTTCACGTTCACGTTACTTTAACTTTCACGTAAGCAGGAAACACATTGACTAACAATGCTTGAACAGGCCTTATCACGATCGCGCTATTTTATACAGACGTTCACGTTTACGTAACGAGAAGCTTGCCGATGTCAATCTTTAAGTTAATGCGATACGTGAAGTTATACCACGTGATCGCCTGGGTCAATCACATTTCGGAGGAGATATTGTCTTCTATTGTGTCATGTTATCTTTGACAATACATTTCAAGGCTCTCTGACGTTTTTAATTGCCTGCTTGCAGCTTACGTGACTGATCGTAATATGGCACCTCAATTGACTACGCATTACGCACAAGTGAACGTGATAAAGGGGTAAGTGATACGTTAACGTGAAGTCATCAAAATACCGGCCTTAGAATGCCATCGGTTTAACGTATTTAACGCTGGTGGGAAAACATAGGCATACTTTGCAAGAAACAGAGAGAGAGGGAAGAGAGGGAGGAAAGAGAAAGAAAAAAAATATTATAGACTGAAGGATGAATAGGGTTCCTATCATACATAAGTTAGGCATTCTGCCATAGAATCAGTGGTAATAATATATGACTGAACATGTTTGCGCCGGTTTATGTCCTAGGGTGTTCAGAGTATCACCACGAAGAGAGGAATGCGCATAAAAGTTCGCGCATGCATTCTTTATTTGCTAGCGTCTTTTTATGCAATGTTTAGAACAAGTTTATCCTATTATCTTAAGGTTTTCCTTAGAGATACAATCCAACTAAAATTATTTCTAATGCTAACTCTCAGATAAGTGTTGTGACTTAACTATTTGTACTTAGAACTTACAACTATCTGTGTTTTGCTTTCTAGCGGACCGAAATAAAGTTATTCGCTCGAATTATTTTAGGGTTACTTGAATATGTATTGGTACTGGCCAATAAATCTTTACAATTTTTCTTATAAGACATTCGTTATCATTCGTGTATTTCAAATTAGATTTATCATACCATAATGAACTTTATATGGTACAACATTTTCAAGAGGTCTTATTGAAGCTGTGTAAGCTATGCTGTAGCATTTATTACTCTTCATATGTATATTTAAATTGTACACAATACGGCATTACGGAAGCTATTCAAGTACTTCTGGTATGTAATACATAGGTCAAAAAATGTTTTACATGTTTACATGTTTTATATTATATAGTATGATAGAAAACGTGTAGGAGTGCCGCGCCTGATGTAATAATAAAATTTACTAAACCGGCACGGAAATATATTAAATTTGGTGCATTTTTTCACGAATTGTTTATTCGCCTTGTAAGGTCCGATTATACGCGTACGTATACGATGTGTGAAGTATTAATGTAATGTAAAAAAATTACATATAAAGCATTTCGTACTGAATGCGAAAATACTTAATCAGTGCTTGGTGCGTATCGTCTTGCAAGCATAATAGTATCTCTATGTACAAAAGAGAACAATGATTGACTGAATGAATGGCTGACTGAATGACGGACTGACATATCAAACAGTAGCCGAAACCACTGGATCTATAAATGTGAAAATTTTTGTGTGGGTTCCGTATAAGTCGTAGGCGAACAGTAAATTTTTTTTTCGCAATTTGTCCTCTAAGGGGGTGAAAATGGGTGAAATGTGTTTTATAAGATTCGTATACATAGCTCAAACTCGACGGCCTATCGTCGTGACTTTTACTTCAATTGGTCAATCATAAGAAAGCATATTATACAAATTTAGTTTTTTTTTCGAATCTCAACCTTTTAAGGGGGTGAAAAGACCTGAAATGTGTTTTCGATCAATCATCGTTGTCTATAGAATCTTTCGGGATAAAGAGTTGCTATTCACTTCAAAATGATACTCATGTGAATACACAAAAAGGACAATAGGATTTTTCGAAATTTTACTTTCAAGGGGGAAAATGGGGAAAAAGAGCAAGTACACCATTGGATAAATAATTTACTATAGGGAAGTTAACATTTTGAAACTATACTGCTACGTATGGTTGTACAACCTCTATGTGCCCAGTGACTGAATATTTTATTTATTTTGATTTAACTTTTGATGGTAAGTATTAAGGGCACTGTCATCAATAATCGCGCTAGATGCAAACGAATCAACATATCACGTATACTAGCCTACTTTTACCACACAAATTCTCTCTCATATTCAACGTCTGTTTTGCTGTGATTATAAATAAGGTCAGTGACAGTTGTTAAGATTGGCAAGGATAGACTAAGAACAGTTGGACGTAGTTATGCAAAAAGAAACCAACTCACAGTTTACAACGACAGAGATATTCAAGGTCAAAGTTTACTGTCCGTATCGAAACCTTGCATAAACAGTTACTTCTGGGCTCTTTTTATCTTTCAAATATTATTATTTATAGTTTCTTATTTTCTAGGACACACTTTGGACCTGATCCTTCTACTTGGCATGGGTATCTCATAATGTATTAATTTGAGGGTTGGTTCCTTTTTGCATAACTACGTCCAGTTTTTCACAGGACAACTATAGTTACGTAGCCAGCAGCAGAGTAAGCTCAACCTGCAGCTTTGTTATCGTAACGCTTGATGGCCGAGCTACTAATCTGGCGTACAAAGAGGTCCTTCAATTGAAGTAAATATTCGCTATTACGATCACACACGGGTAATGCCGCAGGCGGACTGCTAGCTTACGTCATAAAATGAATGTTCGTTTGTCTTCTATACGGTTCTATACCAGTCATACAACTACGATGAAATTTCTGCAAAAAAAATTGAGAGGGGAAGACAAAACGGAGTAGAGGGACAAAACAGAATACCCAAAAAATTTAGTGAACAAATTAACTTTTGTGAGTTGTTTGAGTTACTTTTGTAAGCACGATGGCAAAACGGAGTAGAGGGACAGAATGGGAAACCAGAAAAAAAAAACCATACACTTTGGCGAGTTGTGGGTGCGTACGCAAAGATTTTATCTAGAAAAACTAAATTTTGAAGGGAGGCGGGTGATATGAGGTGTAAGGACAGAACGTGGTGCCCAAAATTAATTTAATTTTATGAAAAAAAAATTGGTTTATATCAAAACAAATTATAGACTAGTTCGAGGAAGGGTGGGTCGCATGGGGTACAGCGGCGGACCGGATTTCCAAAAAAAAATTAATGGAACAATTATTTTAAACGACGCTTCATGTGTCGTAACAAGAGAGCACCATCGACTTGATAGTTTCTTCAAGTAGTTGCGTGTAACGAGTTTAAAATATATTGCTTTTCTAAGAATATGAGGACATCTTACATGTGATATTAACAAAACTTGAAGTGTTCATGTTGCGAGGTTCGAAACTTGCAAGTAGGCGTCGACACTCACTGTAAAAAATTTTCTCCATCAGTTTACGGAATTTTCGGTAAAAATTTCTCCGGATACTTCCGTGAATTCACGGAAACTTATTTCCTCGTCCAACAGAAGTTTCAGTAGAACAGTTTCATCGCACGGAACAGAGCCATATTTACATGTCTGTAATGTTACAATTACATTTCCACAAATTTGCAGATTTACCGGTGATGTTACTGAAATATAGCCGTAATATTTACAGCTCTCTAACCCGTAAGTTTACTATTTTTCTGTGCAAGTGCCCGCAGACTTATGGACATATTACGTATGAGTCCATGGTGTATATTTACTGCAGACATGTCTGTATTTTATTTTTACGGACACTATTTCCGTTTATTAACGGTACATTTCCGTAAAAATTTATAACGGTGTACATGAGAGTATTTCAACTGGTACTGAATGCCAGTGGAATTTTTTTAGCATGTTACTAAGGAGTACTAAACAAGAGTTGCTAAAAACTCTTACAAACACAAGGTGGCACAGTTAAAAATAAGTTTTGTTAATTTACTGGGGAGTGCTAGTAAATATTTCTCCAGAAGTGTCTGCTAATTTACAGAAAGCGACTAGCTCCACTTACGGAAACTCGCATATTTATGAGTCTTTAGGATGTAGGCATAATAATGCGTGCTGTTATTTTTAGTTTATTTTAGGTTTTACATATGTTTAATTATCGAAACAAAAATATATGTAACTGTGTTACAAAATCACATTTTCGTTAATCAAACAGACATTTCTGTAAAACTGTCCGCAAATTCACGGAATTTCTCAACAGTAATACAATTGTTAATAGCTTGTGTTGTCACAACAATTTTTTCTATATAACGTGTTATTACTGCAGTTAATTTCTCTTTGCGAAGATTTTCTGCGTGATAAGGTCTGAAGCGTTAGAGTATTTTATACTCTAGCATCAGTTAAGTTCAGGACACCGGCAAGAGTAGACACCGAAAGAGAAACCGGGATAATTTCCGATTACAGGAAAAAAAATTGTCACAGGAGCAGCTTATTCCTTATGATAATAAAAATTTACTCAAATATCACGTGGTGTAATTGAAATTGTATCAGAGTGAAAAAAAAAAACATTGCATGTATGTCCTTTCCCTGATGGCATTTCAACACACGATATGTGTTTATTTAAGCTCCAGAAGTCACTGTGGATAAATTCAATATACAGGACGATTCTTAAATCATGTACAATCATTTAGAGGTGATTCCTTATCAAAACTAGGCATAGCTACCCAATGCAATTTTTGCCTAGTGCAGTTCTTAACGGGAAAATTTACCGTTGGAAACGTCATGTGATAACGGTATTTTGGCAAATTATCGGAAACGACGTGGATATCTATAATTATTGTACAATTATTATTGTTATTGAGATCTTGAACTCATCAACAAACCGTTATTTAACGCTCTCTCCTTCGTTAAAATAACAGGTGTGGTAACCAACCCCCTTACTGACTAGAGCTGCTGAAGCGTTGGGTTTTGCAAAAATTTCATGTTTCCTCTCTGAGCAGTAGCCTACTGCCTAAGTGGTCCTACAGTTGCTAGTCGCTAGAATGAGTCCCATAAAAGAGAAAAAATAATACAAATAGCCAGTACATGCAATACAGTGCATATTGAGGTGGGCACAACGACCTGTACTTAGAGAGCGTAGCATCATTAGCACAAGAACATTTATTGTTTTGTACAAAAATTCGCACCTGAAAAACACCGGACTTAAATGTGTGTAATAGCTATGGGTGTTTCTGGAGTTTCTTGAAAGTAATTTGAAATACATTTTCTAGATTACCTTCAATGATTGATTGCGTGCGTGTACTAAGACGGGGTTTAGGGGAGAAAGTAACATTAGCGCACATATATGTTTCTTCAGACTGTAACGTTGCACATATTAACATTCAATACAAAATCATATTAATCATTACTCAGACTTTTTTTTACATTATGCATTCAAGACAATTTATATTTTAGTTAGTCACGTAGCAATGAAATAATATACGGGTTTGAAATGTAAACAAAAAAATAAAACATTTCGTTACCCTCCGACCACAAACGAAGAATTATATATTACGCTGAAAAAAAAAAACGTTGATTTGCCATACGTATTTAATTTTATCTATGGTTGGATAGAACAGCATTGTACTCTGTAGGACAATGTAAAAAAATATAAGCTAACTATATTAAAAGGTAGATGATTATAAATTGTTCTGGTAATATACGCGTTAATCAATCGACAGATGACAAGACATCCAAAAACAGTCAAGCTAATGGCTTTGACTTTTTATCTTCAGCCGTATGAGCAGGCTAGAATAAACGCACAAAATTATTTCAAGTTTCACTTTAAAGTTAATTAAAATATATATTACAAATGTAAAAATATCTAGTTTCAGTGTAGAGATGTGTTAATTTTTCTACATACTATTATGTTTGTCATGGAAGTTATTTATAGGTACACAACGAAAATTTAGGCTTTTTTTTTTTTTTTAATCAAACTAAGAATATTGTACGGCACCATACACTGCTGCAAAACAATACTGTTTTCAGTTTTTGTTATAAATAAAAAATCCAAATATCGTCAATCGAGTGTAGTAATAAAGGTGCAGAGAGCAAATACTTGCTTTTAAGGTTTGTTCTTGGATTTGTTGATATAATTCGTCATCTTTCTATGGCACATTTTTGACATGGCAATTGTTACTCTTGTTTCTTACGAGAAATTCTCGTTTTATAGGTTTTCAATGGACACTACCATTTGGCCCATCCACGCAGTTTACTATTTCTCAAAATGTATAAAACACACCATCCTCACACAGAACGAGGTGGCACAACGACAACTCGCTGGACTCTCTTTCGGATGGATCCATGTTCAATTCCCGGTTCCGACCATCCAGATATAGGTTTTTCATGATTCCCCGAAATCACCGAAGTGGATGCCGGGATGATTCCATAACGTAGGCTATGGCCGACAACTTTCCCAGTTCCTTTTCTCGTTTACATTGTGTGTAACAGTCTCGAATGGCCTCGCTACTGTTGAGACGTAGTTCCTGATTAAAATAAACAAATATAATCCTTACGAGCACTTAAAATCTCAGCTGTTTATTAGCACATCTCTTTCGTGTTATCTAATACAATACATCCACATGTAATCTCGTATCTAAGCTCGTGTAAATATAAACTAAGCAAGCTCAGGCGCATTATACACAGTCACTTAAAATTGTAGTTTCAAAGTAAGTGTTTAGCAAAAATATTTAATTGCGGGTTCTTTTTTTTTTTTTTATTTCCGGGCATTTATTCTTCCTACCAATTGCTAAATTATCAGAGGAAACGTGTCTGCAAAATATTTAATTACCAAATATGAAATGATTTCTACGTGACGCTTTAAGTTGTCCACTTACGTGATATCAGGAAATCTTAAGCACTGATTGAAATGTAAGATTGCGCTAAATTATATAAAATAGTTAAATATATCTTCATTAAAAGAAAAAGGAGCAAGAAACAACCGGTCCATGAGAAATGTAAGCAGTCAGATATCGGAGCGACCGTCTTATTTATGCACACTTGGAAGTGCAAATACGAATCACGGACGTAGACTCGTAATTCGTTATTTCTCATCCGACGAAGCCTAAATTATTCAGGTGAGGTGAGGTGAGAGGGTTTTACGACTCTTTAACAACGTGGACTTAAGAACTTGGTCATCACCGTATTTAAATTTTTTTATTTGTACCAGTTATTCTTTTTTTTTTTTTTTTAGACACAAAATGTATTATTCTCTTATAAAAATTATTTTATATCGCGTAGTTTTTGCGTAACGGCTCGTTAAAGACAAAATTTGCATTTTTCCGTTTTAAGGACGATACTAAAACCAACTCACTTGCCAAACTAAAATAATTCACTGTGAATAACGATGTTGTAGGCTACAAATTCAGTATGTTAAACCACAAAATAAAATATGTTTGTATTTGATAAATATACTGAATTTTTCAAATTTTTATTTAAAACTAGCTCTCCCTTTGCGGCTTCGCCCGCGTGTACTATAGAAAAAAGTAACTAACTTTTAGTTACGTGTTAATTGATAATGATACTATATTCTGTATTGTACTATATTCACTGTTTATCTTTAAAACATCAAATACAAACAGATTTGTCCAGTCCACTGCGCTAAGCGTACTTTAATTGCAGAACTTATTTTTTTAATTCATCTTTACTTCTCTATAAAACAGCTGCCCGGCTGCGGCTTCCACCGCAAAACAGCTGCCCGGCATTTAACATCTAGCGTACTCAATAACAGTGTAAAGAGCGCGCGCAATACGCTTGTATGATGTCATGTAATTCCCATCGCAAAGTCTTGCACGGGATACGAACCCGTAACCCCACCCCTCCCACACCCCAAACTTTATACAATACCTGAGTGAATGCTTAAGGCCTCGATCACAGGAACATACATACATTGTTTAAACAACAATAGCAATATAGCTCAAATTGACTCTACTGTTTTTAGGTTTTTTTTCCGGCAATTATTTGAATTTTTCTCGCCGTAAAAACCATCTTTTAACTTCAACGAATATAAAAAAAAAAAAAAAAAAAGAATTGGCCAAATTGGTCCAGGCGTTGTTAGTTATGCGCTTACCAACACATTTTGCGATTCATTTTTATATTATAGATTCAGCATTTTATTTAAATACAAACAATTCGAATTCTTTGTTTTTATGTACATAACATTGTAGCCTGCGACGTCTTTATCCACTGTGAATTCTTTCAGTTTGGTTTGTCAGTTCGTTTTAGTGTAGTCCTTAAAACGCAAACATGCAAATTTTGGCTTTAACGTGATATTACGCGAAAACTATGAGAGATAAAAAAAAAACTCATAGGAGCCAAACTTAGTCACATTTTGTCTCTTAAATAAGAAAGAAAGTATCTTGTACAATTAAAAAATAAAAATATGGCGATGAAATTTGTGTTAGACCGCGCCGTCAAGAGACGATGAGGATGAAGTGAAATGAAGTGAGAATATAGCAGCCATGTGACGATCCGGGATTCGAAGACAGGACCTCTCGCACCGTAGACCGACACCTAACCGACTTTGCTTCGGAGGTCGGCTGAAATATTCAGCCCTCGTCTCGAAGAATGTGTGTGTGTGTGTATGTATATATATATATATATATATATATATATATATATATATATAATGTATCCATGTGTGTTTGCTGTTAGACATGAGTATTGTATTGAAGTAGGATGTTGGTTGATGATCAGCGCTTGTCGAAGACTCTGGTGTTTCTGTCTTCACCGCCTTGTGTAAGAAGACTCGGAAGTTGAACAACCAGCAGTCAGGAGTCTGTGGGGAGCTGCACGACGTACTATATAATATATATATATATATATATATATACACACACATACATACACACACAATGCGTAAACCAAATGCTGGAAATAGAGCTCGCGTGGATTCACAATGCCCCGACGGGGCCGATACAACAGCTCTGACAAAACAGTTCATAAAGCAAGACAATCACGGCAATTCCGCTAGCGTTTACAATACTCCAACATGCGCTTCGTCGTGGTTTGGCCGTCCGCAGTACCATTAAGCAGGAGCCAATATATTATACTAAACATATCATTTCGATCAGCTCACTATAAAGCCGTACTTTATTACTGAACAATTATTCTTAGGAATTGGAAATTTGCTGCGAGACTGAATGCCATAGTTTTGGACCGAAGTTCAGCTGGATAAAACAATAACAAAACTATTTTTCGTATAAGTAAAGCCTACAAAGTATTCTCAGTTAAAAGTAAATGGCATTGTGTAATGTTGCATTTCCTTTGCCTGCCAGGCTCTACACGGCGTAAATAAGAAATATAATCTACATTAGTTAAGCTTTAGGGGCAGTAATTTTATCGGACTGATACTTGCTTTGTATTGGCTGTTGCTCAGATTTTGTTGTGTCAAGGGCTGTTGTGTCGGGCATTGAAAACATACATTTTGTCTGCTTTGTCATCTCTGTTACAAAAATATAATTCATATTAGACACACTTCGCTTCTAAACAACCTGTATAAATCAGGCCTAAGCGTTGTTTCTTTCATTAGACGTCAAAGGTGACCACCTTACGTAACATGAGAAATTGTACAAAAGTTAGTCATACATAATTGTACAAAATCTCTGGAAGTATGTGTGTAATACTACTGCTGTTTATATCTTTATTTCTACCTGAGAATTTTGACTCTAAAATTGTTTTACAAGTCGACAGGCACACACGAGGTAAGTATTGTTTATCAAACTCTCACACACTCACGCGTAGGGCGGCCGATTCCGTCCATAGACTGTTACTGATTGCTGCAATTAAAAACTTTCTTTGGCTATATACTGTGTAAAAAGGGCGTACTCAATTGCATAGGCTGTTCACTTTAAACAGAACACTCACCAACACTTACAATAACCAAAACTAGTATATTATTGGGGCCAAAAATATTAGCTTTAAAGAATGGTGAAACATTTACACTAGGTTATAGTTTCATGGAAGTTTTCATAGATAAAATAGTAAAGATGGATGCAAAATTGCTGAAAGAGAAATTTCAGCAGTGCTCACTTTATCGTGAACAGCTTATACCATAGTTAGAGACACTGGAAATTCGCGAAAATATTTAACATAGTCTCCAATAAACTGTAGTATCTCAATAGTAACACGTGTGAACAGTTTTCTGGCAAATCACACACGTTCTGTGTTAAAACTATACAGTTCTAATTGGGTTTGTTGAAGAGGGACACAGTACTTCATATAAGGATAGCCAATATAGATGTAAAACCTTCAGTGTTATACATAGCATGTTGGAGCCTAGCAAACAATCAACTTTTCCCGCGATTTACCAGTGTCTCTAACCATAGTTATTCCCTCAATGTTACATATGTGTTTTAATAACGTTCTTATTTTCAACAGATTAGTTATAAAATACTAAAAGCGTTTGATGATGGTAACTAATTTGAATATACTCTATACTAATCAGGAAAAAAAGCACCGAGGTCTATAACTGTCGTTATAGAAGGACATCAGAGTTCCTTGCAGATATCGTGTGTAACGTTTCAATTGGTAAAGGTAAAAATAATGAGATTCTTAAATGTTTGTTGCAATGGGAGTTTACAGTTAGAATTTATTGGCTTGTGGACATACGCTATTGCTCATGTCTTGCCTATCAAACGTGCGTTGAATGACAAAGTACAAAAAAGGACAAGAAACATACATAAAACACACACAAATAACACAGAAAAAGGCAATCCCAGAGGAATTCAGTCAGTTTGTTTGCAGCCGCTGAAGACGAGAATTTATCGATATTTCCGAAAAGACGCATTTTTGCGTTGTTTTTAACTTGTGTTGTGTTGTCTCTTGTCCTTTCTTTGTTGTCCACTGTTCACTGATTTTTGTCTACTTCCATCTTTTTCCATTTTTGAAATCTGGTTCTATTTGTGTCTGTCTTTTGTGTCTGGATGTTGTGTCGATATTCGACTGAATTATAACAGTAAAATTATTTGTCTAGTTAAAAAAAATACTGACAGAATTCCTCTGGGATTGCCAATTTCTCTGTTCTTTATGTGTGTTTTATGTCTGTTTTTTTTTGTTCTTTTTTGTACTTTGAAATTTAACGCCAGTTTGATCAGCAAAAAATGAGCAATGGTGTATGTCTACAAACCAATAAATTCTAAGTTAAAAGTAATGTTACATTTGTGTACGCACATTTTATAGATGTTCACATCTACCATCACATATGAACACACTAGAAAAACTGAAATCTTCTGAATGTAACAGACGTTGGCTACTGCTATCTCAGCGATGTTGCTGCACGTCTGCAATACAATTCCACGAAGCACTCATCACCGGAAATACGATTATTTTCCGAGAACGTTGGCTCATATATCATTTTCGGTGAAGTCATGGACTGTTTTATCACAAAGCAAAGCAAGTAAAATTCTGTTAAGTAATCTTTCAATTCCGTTTATGGTTCACAAAGAGCCGATAGATCTGTCAATTAGTCGCAAAAAATTGTTACTGAAGTAGATCCACTTAATTTTTAGTTTTTGTGACTATTTCTGTAATTAACTGTCTTCTTTTAAGGGCTATGCCTGCCGATCTTGCAACTACAGAGTTTAAATGAGAGTAACTAAATTCTTCTTTTTGGATTAATATTGTAGGTACATCTTTCACAGAAATAATATTCTATGTGAAATGTCATTACTTAAGCTGGAAAATAGGAAACATTACTAATTGTCTGTCATTAATATTTCCAAATATACTTCTAAAAATATACTTTGCCAAAAAATTGGAAGAAATAATTTTCGAATGGTTTCAATGTGTATCAATTAAATTCACTGAGAACATTTTCCGTTTGAAAAGTTATCTATAAGTAAATTCCCATAATAATGAATTTATCTGAACAAAAATTCCATATTTAACCTAGATGGAAGTACACTTAGGTTTTAAATTACGTAGGTCTGCTATATGCTAAAAAAAAAGGTTTGGCGCCGTGTTACTTAAGGGCGCCCTGCACCGAATAATTTGTAGTAATCTTATAATTGCACCAAACAGTGTCCAACAATTATTATTTTACTCAAAGATATACAAACATTTAAGAACGTTCATTAAATTTTTTAACGTAAACAATTTTACGTGAAATTACAAAGGTGTCATTCTGAAGCTTAATTCATTTATTTCCAGTGTAAATTATTGCAATCGTATCGTTTGAATGGTTTTTACTTTGGGTAAGTAGCGAAAATACTAAAATCACTACTTTAGCATGCGCTTGTACGAAAACTATGTAACCGAACAATATGATATTTGTGGAAGATTACTATTAATTTAATGTGTAAGAGTAGGACAGTTTTTTTTCGTACGATAATCAAATTACGAATTTTTCGGTGTAGAGCAGTTTTCAGCTTCTTTCTTGAAAGTTAGAAACGAACACTAGTGTAACGAAATAATTATATAAGACAATTAGGGATACTGACATGAGTGTAATTTAAAATTTATAAAACAGTCTTCCTTGTTACGAAAGTTTTATTCCTACGATGTTAAGCAAATGGACAGGAGACCGAATTTGTTTGAAGAATGTCACTGCACGAAGTCTACAGACCCTAAGAGCATAGGACTATTTGGTAATTGAGGATTGCAGATGTGTTTACTGTTGGATCTTACAGTTCCATTTAAAAGGAAGAGACATATGTTATAGATCCAAATAAGAAGTTCTAGTTTCATTAATTGATGTTTGGCTTTTCGCTGTGTTTCTTCTCGAACGCGCTATACGCAACAACACCCTCTTTGGATGTGTCGTCTACGCATCCTTCCAATACGTCTTCACGTCGAAGGTGACACTATTGCGATAAGTTCTTTGATTATAAATACTGCATGGAGTTTTGACATGCAAAGAGCTCGAGATTCTTATCAGACGAAAGCTGCTCCTACGGGTAACAGAGTAAGAGAAATTTTATTTACGCCCGATGTCGTGTACGACGGCTTAACGGGCGGCTCTGAGAGCGTTGTTTGTTGAAATCGTCGCCTAGATAGGGTTGCTGGCGGCAGGACGGGGTGGGAGGGAGGGGTGGCCGGCTCGGAGGAATAGTGTGACGGCGCGCAAGCAGATAACTGTACGCTGTTGCCACATCAGCACGCGCAGAGAACGAAGCAAGGACACCTGCAGCTGCAGCCTTTACGGGCGGACCTTACCCCACTTGCGGAGCTGCGCTTGAACTCAGCTGCAGAGCTGACGAAACCAATCGCTCACCCGCTTGTTCCACAAAGCATTTGCGAAAAATTCATGAAATATCTACCACTTGGCCTACAGATTATGGAGATTCTTACAAAATTGTTAAATGTTTTACATATTCGTTGATTTACTTGTTAAAAATTGTGACCTAAAGGCTTTTCTTATTATTTTACTCGAAAACCTACTGAAAATGGTCCGCTAAAAATATGCTGATATCTCGAGTTTCGACAACATTGTATACTTACTTCTTGAACCTGAATAAATATGAAAATTTAATATTATATAAACGAAACTTTTCTAAGTGTAATATTCATGGACCTTAGATATGTTGCATAGTATTTTAATACTGTTTCATGAAGCCACGAATGAGCTTATTACTTTAAATGCACAAATGTAGCAAGGTACTCGCAAGTCATGCAACATAGGTACCATGACAAAAAAAGGTGGTAAGAACGAAAAAAAAAAAAATAAAACAGACAACGGTTTCTAATCTGCCTTCCTAAGGAAAAATTGGCTTATAAGATTACCTTACTGTCTGTGTGTCTGTTTTTGTGGCTGGTTATGGGTCCCTCCCCCCACCCCAAATATATTTTGAACACATGCACCGATTTCAACCAAACTCTATAAAATAATAGGACCTGACTTTTATACTTTTCAAAAACGCTTTGCACTCTCCTTCAAAATGTTGGCCATTTGAATTGTTTGTGTGATACGGTATATAACTGTAACTATTCAGTGAATTCTTACCAAATTTGGTACGCTCAACGAACATGTAATGTGCATTAGGTTTTGATACTTTTTGGTCACATGTCTGCCATTTTGAAAGCTAGTACCATCTAATTCACTAAATAGTTTATGCTATATTTCAGAAAACGTTTAAACTAATATTATAAAATTTTGTAGTGTGGTAGTGTTATGACAATTAGTCTTATACACATGTTAATTGAGAAGATTAGTCGTTGACTTTCTAAATGGTAGCCATACCAAACACACACATATTAGAAACAAAATATGCGTAAAATACATGTACCATATACACAGAAAACAGTGTCAATTGAGCTTGGCAGTCGTTAGACAAATGAATGTTTCGAATAAAATCGTACACATGCGCAAACCCATGCAGACCTAGTAATGCAATAATTACAATTATCTTACACTGTTCTTGCAAGCTCAGCAAATTTCAGAAGTAGGTTAAATATATACAAAGAACTTAATTTAAATATGTTTCCTTATAATATTCAGTAACGTAACGTAAAGAAAATGCGCTGTCAATGTGGAAGTCATTCCACTTTTTTTTCTTTTCTTAGAAGCCTTGCTGCATATAAAAACGGCAGTAAAGAAATCAAACGTCGGATTTTCTTGAAATAAGCACACAGAAATACAGAATCGTTTAAAATGAGACACCTCCAGTTATTCCAGTTAAATTATAAAAATGCACAATTCCATACAGGACTACTAATGCAATAAAAACTGTACTTGCAATTCCACAAAATTTCAGAAGTATAATGACAAAATATACACAAAACAACTAAATGTAAACATGTTTCCTTATTATATTTAGTGATAAGTATAATTAACATGATGCACACTGTCTATATGTGGAACTCACTCTGCTTCTTCATTTTTAAGATACCGGTAAGCTGACTTCTGTACTACAGTTATGAATACATGTTCACGAATTGTATTCCGAACTGGGGAAATAAGTCCTAGGTTCTGCGATTTCGGCCAACATGCAATACATATTAAATCGCTTCAATTTTTAGAATCATTTCCTGTCTTCAAAATGTTTCAGTCCTTATTATTTTTTCTGTATGAAGACTTTCCAGTTTATCTGCCATCACTATAAAGTAGTAGAATTCGTGCTCAGTTATGTACAGTGCTCCTTGCATTTGACAAAAGAATTGGTGCGTCTTTTTAAAGTGTTAATGTATTGACGGATGTCATCACCAAAAAGAAGTTCTTTTTCTGTCTAGCATTTTTCATTAGGCCTAGTGACTTAGCAGAAGGAGCACAATTCACCTCAACCAGAGCATTTTCCTCTGTAACGAAACCATCTAGGCTTGCACCAAAATGACCACGTACGAAATTCACAAATATGTCACACCTGTCGACATTCAAAACTATGTCTGCTTCGAAGCTCTTAATAACGATGTATTTATTGTATTTATTATGGATGCCATACTCCAAAGCAAATGTTGCAATATTAGGTTTGTACAGAAGTCGCTTTCGACAAAACTAACAACAACGCCTGGAATCTTCCCGCTGACAAACCTCTCATTAATTGCTTTATGTTAAACGACCTTGTCGTTTATCATGCCATTTTTCACTTTCTCTTTGTGCAACTGTCTGCACAGCAGTTCGGTCTCATTCTTATACAGTAACTTGAAAATATTCGACAAAAAGCTTGCAATTTTGCTGTATGGCCTCAGTATCTTCAGGTTCCAATACATTTTGTCCATAGTCTTCATCTGGAGGAGCTAACACTTTTATGTATTTTCATTTGTTTCTTGCTTGGGCAGTCAAGTCTAGACGCCATTTGACTGCTTCACGGGGCTGTATTTTACGCTTGATCAGCATCTTGTGAGTCTGTTCTGAACTCCGACCAGTCAGGGTCTTGAATGGGCTCAGTACTCGCGAATGACCACGCAAGAGTTGTAATCCAACGACGTTAACAACTTCTTTGAAATGATTCCTGTTGCGAAAAAATTTATACTATTTCCAGCATTAAATCTGATCAGGAGACTCATATAAAACTCAGCTGCATATGTAGTTTTATTTGAAATGAGTCGTGGAGCTTTTTCTACGAGACGATCAGCAAAACCTTCATACACTAATTAGTGAATGGAGACACTTCTAAGATTATGTCCTATTCCATTGCAGTTGATAGTTTATTAGAATCCTATTTTTGTAACATGTGTGTGGCCTTATACTAGAGTCAGTTGAGTCATTACTGTCACAAATACAGCAGTATTATTCCTAGCTCCAAGAAACAGTAATTTACCTGCCTTCTCTCCGATTATCACGGCGTGAAACAAAGCAAGTTTAAAAGCCTTTAAATTTATAAATAGAAACTACTTTCATAACGACTCAAAAGTATGTATTAAATTCAACAAAAAAATAAAATTTTGGAGTCAAATAAAATTCAGACTTCATAAATATAAGAGAAAGGAAATAATATGTTAAATAAATAAATAAATTGTGTATAAACTTAATTCTTGTCTGGTCGGCAACCTGCAAACGAAGCGCAACCTGTGCCTGCATGTTATGCTGTTGAAGTAGTCTGCAGTCTGTAACACAGTTAAGTCGTCATACTTGCACAATTAGGTGATAGTGATTTTCGTGGCTGAATCACGCTAACGTACCATTCAGTCAGAAACAAAAACTAGCAGTTGAGTTGTTTGTGTAAGTATAAGACGAAAATTCTTTGGTTTAGTTCATAAATGTTGTCGTTAAAGGGTATGGAAACGTACAATGTCAAGCGGACGAATGGAATACTAAATCGTCAATAAATTCTGAACTACTCATCAAAATTCGTTGAGATATATTTCCCAGTAAATATTTTATCAGCGGACGTTTATTTATATAGCACTATGCGGTGGTATGCCTTACTTTCTAATAATAAATTAAAAACGGGTTTTAAAATAATAAGGGCTTGAAACTACAAAATCTACAAAAATGGAAAACTTAAATTTTCATACTTTTTAATATGATAATATCTGGGCCTATGTAATAACCGAATTTAAAAAATGCTCAAGTTTTGATTTTATATTAACTTTAGTATCCGAAAATCTCTGCGCGAGAGGTTTACTGATGTTAAAATTATTTTCGCTTGAAAACGCGAGTATTTTTTAAATTCGGTTGTTATAGAGGCCTAGATATCATATTAAAAATTATAAAAATTACAGTTATCCATTTTGTAGATTTTGTGGTTTCAAGCTCTTATTTCTATTTTTTGTGGGTGCTCAAATTCAAGCACGTGGTGTTAAATTATTGCCAAAATTAATATTTTCGATTTATTTCATTACGCACATTGGTCATGGTGTAGTCAGCCGCATTAGAGTTGTTTTTATGTGCAAAAAATGCATAGTAATCAATTGGAATGATATAAATAGCTGACATTACCCTTACGGATTCAAGTGAAAAGAGAAAAATTATTTACATGCGACTCACACAGGGAAATTCTGATATAGGTTTTAAACATTGTCAGATATTTTTATTTTGCAAGTGACTGGAGAAATGGTGCACAACTGAATGTTAGTTAGTTTTGTCTGTGTGACTATGATTGTTATTCCAGCCATTGGGCAAGGCAGTACGCAGTGTTTGACAACATGTTCCGGTTCGTTGACTGTACGTAAGTTAACTTACCACAGCAGAAGCAGCACTTTAACTGTGTTCGTAACTTAGTCTGCCTCATCCACCATCCACTAGAGAGATAAATGGGACGCCGTATGCATCAGCATTTCCTTTTTCTATCGCTTAGCGTTATTCCTCAACACCAGTTTCAGATATTGACGTATGAGGTGTTGCAGCCACACCTGTAAACATAACAAACTTTTTAAAATTATGTATTATAGTATTTAGGTCTCGTATAGTATCAACACGTGTTGTAATACAAACCTTCTCAATTGCTGCTTCATTTTTTATGTAAGTGTTGACTGTTGTTGCTCATTGCTGGAACATC
>PNEQ01047030.1:0-46318 GCA_003012365.1 Medauroidea extradentata | reverse complement strand
GTTTTCCAAATGTATGAATATTTTAATGAATGATCGTGTTCCATTGTAAGGAGCTTGGGGAAAACATAACTAGGTTTGAAAATTCTGTTCCCGCACAATTAGGTCCACGATGATGTCCAAGATTATAGATATTTAGTTATAACTAGGGACCCCTGATTTTCGCGAAAAGAATTTCGCCCCACTTTGTTTCAGTGACTTACGTGTACATCTGCAGTTCTACTCAGCGTGTTTTTGTGAAGTGATATCTCACATTTGACTTTGCCAATAACAATAACGTTACTACAACTTCACAAGTCTGTGATTTGCCAGTAAACCCCCAAGACACGTCACAGCTAAGACGTCCAATTAGTGGTTATGAAGCAGAGCTGCAGATGTGCACGTAAGTTACTGAAACAAAGTGGAGCAAAATTATTTTTGCGAAAATTAGGGGTCCCTAGTTGTAACAAGAAGTGGCTATACAATTTCCGTCGTTAAACGCACAATTGAATACCGACATTAAGAATTATAACTATTAACCATTTAATGACTGTCCATGGTTTATTGAACAATATTTAAAGCATCGCTTATGTTCTAGTTGTAAACAGGCCTATAGTACATATCCTTAGCCTACATGTAAAATTAACATTGCCATAGTTAGTTGTATTTATGCTCTACTCAAGCGAATTTTTAAGCGAAAAAATAGGCCTATAGTACATATCCTTAGTCTACATGTAAAATTAACTTTGTCATAGTTTGTTGTATTTATGCTCTACTCAAGCGAATTTTTAAGATAAAAAATTAGGAATTCAAATATTTTATTAATTCACTCATTCTTACACTACTTATCATTAAAAAAAAAACTAAACCAAGTGATAATATCATAATCCACAAACGTGCTCTGTCAGCCGTGAACAGCCTGCATACAAACCAGAACGAAATAGTGACTACAAAAATAACAGTTATTCCTTATTTTTCTACTTTATATTTCCTTAAATGGTAAGTAGTGTTTGTTTGGTACAGTGATGTAGAACAAATATACGTGTCAACTTTTATAATAGACATTTATTTGAAAGCTATTTAACAACTCCGAGCATCAATTACGAATAACTACGCAGATATTTTTAATGACATAATACTAGGAAAGAGGGACAGAAATGCTGTTTAATGCCATGAAACAACCACTTTAGTGTTTTAAAATGTTTCTCACTATACGGTCGCCGATACTGGCCTGCCGGTCAAAAAAGTTAGCAAATTATTTGAGACATGTTGAGCATTCGCAAATCGCAACACACGTCAGAGACACCGTGGTCACAAACTGCCAGCTCGTTATAGCTCGACAGTAACAATCGAAGCCACCACGGCAACCCTAGATATTTTGGTTTCAAATAAAATTCGTTCATAGTGACAGGCCTATAGATATTGTAACAAATTATTTTTGGACGTCTATGGCGGGGGTGGGGGGGGGAGGGGAAGTAATAATTTTCAAGGTCACAAATAAATTATTTGGTATAACAAAAAAAATGTAACACACTTAAAAAAAAACAGGAAGTTGTGTTTTTAAACTTCCTTACCTTTGGGTCTGCCTTTTCGCATTAGTCAAAAATATTTGTATTTCAGGTGAGACATATAAATGTAATAGGCCCTATATCAAATATTTTTTTATATAATGATACATACATCTTATAGAATACATTTTGCAAAGTTCACAGTTTTAGTTCATGTTGACTTTGTGTCTAGAAAGAATTTTCTACAATTTATGTACAAAAATAGTGTAAATATAACAATGAAATAATAAACTTGTCTTCTTTATCCAGTAAATGGCCATGGAGTTCATTTAAATAATTTCTCAATCGATGAACGTAATTCAAAGTTCAGGCATGGCATATCAGATAATCACTCGAGCTAAATGACAGCCACGAGTCTTTTATACGTGCGCCTTTTTCTTCTTATACCGAGCGGAAAAATATACAGCGTTGGATGAATATACACATATCCAACTGGTAGAGTCTTATAAAGGTATTTTAAAACATTCCCTTAGTGAAAATTAGACGTAAGGAATGAAACTGTCTTGAGTATGAAACGTACGTCACTCTTCCGACAATTCGGAGTATCATAAGAATTACGGCTAACATAATACAAAATCTCACCCATGAAATATAGCTTGTTATGGATAAATTTATTATCTACATTTACTTTATGAATGCATTTGTTGTCTTACACAAAACCAATAACACTCGTTCGGTACATCAACACACTACTCATTTCAGATATAGACTCTACAGTTCTGCGTGGTTAGACCATTGAGTAAAGACAGGTTTTACTCAATGGTTAGGCCTAATGTAAGACATGATGACATTCTGTCACGATGTATACAAACAAACGTAAATGCATGCTGCATGCCTGGCAAATTTAGCTACATGAACATTATGTATTTTCCTTTTGACAGACCTCCGTTGGCTATATAATGGCAGTCGTTTGTTTTTACACTTCGCTCTTCCCATTGTGGATAGTTTTCTGTCACACTATCGCACCGACAACATTCACATGTGGCCGCCGTCTTCCTTGTAGTGTAGCTCAGATTACAGATGAGTCCGCGCAGATACTGCTCAAGGCCGCTTCTCAGGACGATAACAGACGTGGCAACTATGCACGCCTGCTCTACCTCCCCGCTCCCCACAGGATGCGCGCGCACCACCCAGTACACGACCCATTACTCCGCTAATTTTTCATTTACGCAAAGACCTCTCACGCTTTTCCTAGATGAGATACAGTTACGCTACCACTGACTTATTTATGTGTTTAATCGTAACGGAATTCGCTATATAATATTTAACCCAATAAACTGCATAGCCTGAAACGTGCAGCGATTTTAATATTTAAACTATCGATTTAATACGTTTTTTATAACGAAAATAGTTTTTTCGTCTTGTAGCGAGTTAGTCGTTTTCAAAATATGTATTACAATTCTTGTTTGAAAGTTAAATCATGAAAACTGAATGCGTAAAGCGACTTTCAATTTTACATTGAAATCCCTATCTCTCCCACACTGAACATATGGCTCGAGCCGGCCCTTAACCCGTAGTCAAAGTGGCTAGCAAATACTGCCACGTCGAGAATAAAGCTGTATTTACAACCACCGTGTAGAGAACGTACGTGTGTATAAAAGTAAAAACACTGAAGACGCATGCAAGCATCACAACAGCGCGTAGTTTTGCGCACCTAGGCAACAGAGTTGATCGACGTGTTACTGCGCAAGTGGTGGTTGTAAATCCATCTTAAAATAAGCCATATGAACGTAAAACAAGATTTAATTTTAATGTACGTCATTTATTTATCGTTAATTTATTTTACACGTTTCGTTGCGAAACTATTAATAGTTAATTGCCGATTTTTTACATTAATAAAAACGACTTTTGTGCACGTCTAGATTCCTTGGTGTTCTGAATCCAATCCCAAAAACACTTTCGTACGCGCGTGCCTACGTACACATGTTAAGTGTAGTTGTGAATGCGGCTTAAGGGGCGCCAAAATTTAACCATAGTAACCGTGGGATGAACAAAGTTGGTACGCCACCTTTCATAGAAGTAAATCTGAAATCAGTCCACTTCTGAATCTTATTAGAAAGAGGGTGCCTAATTGTGACATTATTTTAACAAATACGAATATATTTCTTTCTTTACATAAAGCGGTTGTTTTTTGTGACACATAGCGAATGAATTCCGATCTGACCACGCATAATAAGACCAAACCAAACATTCAAATTTTATTTATTTGATTTAAATGTTTAATTTTATCAAAAAATTCATTAGAACAAATTTTACGATGCTGCCAAATACAGTTCAATACAAGCACATATACTATGACTTTAGCAGTTAGTGATTTAAATGAACAAAAATTTTAACTTGAATCACTGATTCAGTTTGACGAAAACTTGGTTTCCAAGATTTTTT
Organism: Medauroidea extradentata; assembly: GCA_003012365.1. NCBI lineage: Eukaryota > Metazoa > Arthropoda > Insecta > Phasmatodea > Phasmatidae > Medauroidea > Medauroidea extradentata. Next base: position 42,389 of record PNEQ01047030.1, on the reverse strand, counting down.
TTAATGTTATGTTTTTTTTTTTGTAATGAAGTGTCAATTATACGATGGTATTTGATGCAGACTTCTGCTTTAAAGGAAATACATATATCAAGAGAAAAAATTAGACCAACTTGAATAATAACATGACCAAACAGCGTGACTGCAAGAACGTTTCGGTAATTAGACGAATTGGAATAAGTCCCATTAAGTTCTCACGTGGTCATACATAAATTCAGAGATTAAGTTTTAAAACTTTTAAAGTAATAAAAATTCCTGTACCGACTGTTCATGGGATTAATACTATATTCAAGAGTAATGTGATGTTTTGCTGTGCCTCCCACATTCTCTGTAGCACTTCTCTCAAACCTGTTTTTTTTTGTTTAGCTCGTGTGTCGTTTTCATTAGGCTATTCCATAACGTATTTTAATTATGAATTTCATATAATGCGCTGTGTGCCATGCTATGTTTCATATAATGTAAAATTAATCTCCTTGTCTTTGGGATTTACTCGTAAGTAATTTGTTAATTTCAAATGTGATAGCGGAAATCTGAATCACATAAAACACATTAATTTAAATGTGAAACTGAACTTCTTGCTACTTACGAAAACGTATGTATGAATTCCCAACCATAAGATTTTACCTTTACATCACTGACAGGCGTGAAGTAAGAGATAACATTTAATTTTAGTTTCTTGCAACCAGTCAATAACTCTCCTGTTGGCTTTCAGTTAAAAAGCGAACTTCACCGTAAAGCGAACACTGAAATTTTTGGATTAAATGGAAGATTGTGTGTTATTAGATACAATCTGTACTCGCCACCTAACAACGCAACTGTTTGCAGCAGCATTTGTTTTAGAGGTTCGCAGACACAGAATAAAAAAATTTGGGTCAATTATTAAATTTTGCTTTCCTTCCATAACAGTGTCCCGAACAATAGAAGGACAATGCATTTTTGCGCCTTTTTTCTGGTATAACCAAAATGTTTTTTACACGACAGAAACAAAAACATCTGATAATACCCCATGGATGGGCAACAGGAAGGAGTAGTCGCCAAAAATAATTCACAAGGAAAAACCGAGCATAAAATATTTTAGTATTTATTTGATATAACTTGTGAACATGATTCCGCTTGAATGTGAGAATTGTGGCCAATATACCTCACTTATCATGTTTAGGCTTGTGTGTACCGGTTTTTTAATTTCCACGTTTGACGCGCGGGAACAGCGAGGCGATAAGAGCCAGAGTACCACTCTCGACGATAGGCATGTGGTCTTTATTCGCAGCGCTAAACTGGCGTGCAATATTTTCGTTGAACTCTTTTTTCTATGAGACTTAAGCGGTGAGCCTAACATTTTACTTTTGCATATTATGAAGCAAAGACCAATACGCGGACCTCATGTTGTAATTTACTGATTCAGGTAGTATTTTCGGAGTTATATCAGTCTAAAAAAAAAAAAAAAAAACCGTTTTTAGCTATTTGAGGGCACCAAAATCATTCTTCTAACAAACATACTGAATTTTCAAAACATGGAATCTGTTGTTTCAAGTGAGTGTTCTTCTCGTAGATAGTTAAAATAAGAGTAAGTTCAGCGGTTTCGCGTAAAGACGTTTTCGCGAGGCACGACAGAACACCGTCCAACGTCTAAGTACAGAGTAGCCTTAAGGGTGTTCTCGCGGTCAAAATTAATAATTTTGTATTTGAACAACATAGTGTTTGTTTTAAAGGCGTTAATTATGTCTACATTTCCCCTTGTAATAATTTTTTAGCTCTCATAATCTTCCCATAGCAGCATGTCAAAGTCAGAATTTGCAAGTTACGGGAACATAGGAATGACATAAACCAAGTGACTTACCGGAATGAAATAATTTACACTGAAATGAGATATTATGAGTAATATGCTAAAATATTTAAAAGTACACAACAAAGCCCTTCTGTCTTTTTAAAAAATTGACATAAATGACGTGAATTTTCTTCGTTTTCGGAATTTAAAGAAGTACAAAGGAATTTCTTTGTGCGTTTTTAAATCCTTTAGCATATAGTCCATAAGGTCTAGTTTCAGTGAAAATTATTCAATTTGAGCAAGTCACTTGATTTTTGTTATTCCTGTGTTCCCGTAACTTACCATTTCTGACTTCGACATGACGCCATGAGAAAACTATAAGAGCTAAACAAATATTACAAGGGGAAATTGTAGTCATAAGTAACTTTTATAAAACGAACACTATGCTGCGCAAATATAAAATATGAATATTTGCCACGTGACCATTCTTAATGAAAATCCACTACATGTTCCCGTCTTCGAGCAGGAACACAGCATGTATAAGAGAAGGCTGGGATGAAGGTTGGGCCGGCTGCTCGACTAGCGAGACATGCCTGTCACCCTCCGACCAGATTAACAGATGATTTGAAGGTGAGACGAGTGTGGAGCATTGGCGGAATGAGAGAGGCGGGGGAAACGCAACTACCCCAGGAATGGCAACGTCCGTCACGTTTTCCACATGCGAAAAATCCAGGACTGAACCCGCCTGGGAGCGAACCCGGATTCCGTAGGTGGGAGGCGACATGTCTGACCCCTCGACTACCGCGGCCCTTAATCATATTAAGGGTACGGTCTACATCAAATTTCAAACGTAATTTTTTCATTTTTATAATTGTACCAGACATTTTTTTTATCTCATTTCAGACATAAATTGTGGCAAAATTTTGTTCTTATAATTTTTTTTTATCTCTCGTAGGTTTTGCATACAGACCCGTTTACCTCAAAATTTGCCTTTTACTGTTTGGTGGCCGTCACTGAATCCAACTGGCATACCAAACTGAAAAAAAAAAATAAATAAATAACGGAGAGTAATTATGTTGTAGGATACAACGTTACCTACATAAAAACCAAACGTAATATATTTTTGTATATAAAAATAATTGCTGATATTTGAAATTATAATAAAAAATAATTTAAAACACGAACAAATTTTATATTTAGTATTTACATAGATCTAATTCAGCGTTGGTGTTTGTCGTGATAACATTTTAATTTTTCCTTTCCTACCAGGGGTTGCTTGTTGTAGTTATTAGACCATCTTATACCACTTATTAGATCCCACCTCGGATCCTGAGGGTTAGGGGAGAGGGTGCAGAGGTTGATCCTGCCTTCGTAGCGTAGTCGGTTAGGCGACGGCCTACGGTTCCAGAGGTCCTAGGTCAGGCACGGCTGTTGTGCTGACCCATCACTATCATCGGCTCTTAAGGGAAAGTGTTAGATAATTTTATTGTATTTTAAATTTTTAAGCCATTACATTTATTTTAATTTTATTATCAAAATTTTCTTTTCGACAAAGCATAGGATATATATTCTTGGTAAACTACTTGACATAAATAATATTGGAATCTTTCATTGATCCTGCATGACCAATTAATGAATAATTCCACTATTATTTCTGTCAAGTAGTTTGCAAAGAATATATTCTATGCTTTGTCGAAGAGAAAATTTTGATAATATAATCTGAATAAATGTAATGGCTCAAAAACTGAAAATACCATAAAAATGTTAAACACCCCCCCCCCCTTAAGACCTCGTTATTAAGGGCCGTAAAGTAAGTGAGATACTTCGGTCAGTCTTTAGCGCTGGTGAGGGGTGACATGATATGAGTACGGAGCAACTTTGGAATGAGAGGGCCGGGCAACGGGGAGATCCCCGAGGAAACCCGCCGACAAACTGCATCGTACGGCACGATTTCCACATGCGAAAATCCTGAATCGACCCCGCTGGGAATCGAGCACAGATCGTCTTGGTGGGAGGCGAATGGTTTGACCATTCAGCAAGTGGGTGTTCAAGTGCGATAAAATCATAATTTTATATCTATATTTAATAGCGTTAGTCTTGTATACGATACTTGTGGGTACAGTTTGCTCTTACAAAACAATTATAACTTTTTTTTAGTTTTCGCATAACGGTGCGTCAAAGTCAAAATTAGCATGTTCTGCTGCCACGAAATAAAACATTTTTTGAAAATCCTGTGAACTATTTTTGTGTTAAAAAATATTGCTGAATTTTCAACTTTTTCCTGTACTTTTGCGATTTTTTTAAAATTTTAAACATTACGTTATGGTCTTTAAAATATTTTATTGAATAGCTCATGGGCTGTAACATCACAGTGAATTACTTTATTTAAATAGGTCAGTTGATTTTCACTATTTTCACGTCAGCAGAACAGGCAAATTTTGACTTTGTCGCACCGTTATGAAAAAAAAAAATAACTTTGAGAGCTAATATTGTATCGTAAGAGGAAACTGCACTTACAATCATCGTCTACAAAACTAACGATATTTTATAAAAATATGAAATTATGATTTCATCGCACCCAAAAACCCTTAAGGGAACCGCCTATTACGCGCTTCAAATGCGCTGCAGTGTATTCGTGAATACGATTTTTTTTTATTATTCCTCATGCCATCGCACCAACGTAAATATTGGAATCACACTTCGGACAAGGACTGATAAGTTACCATATCTTAAAAAACACTGTTGCTAGGCCCTCCAAAAATGCAATAAACGACTGCCGTACTTAGAAATGTACTAAACGGATGCATACGAAACTCAGATAGAAACGTGCCCTAAGTTTTCCTATAGAACACCAAAAAAATTATTTGGTCATAGCTTAAAGTCTCAGAGTAAAAATGATTCGGCCGGGATCTTACACGCTGGTTTGGCCCTTGACTCGTTGCAGCGACGCAGCATTTATAGTGCGCCTTAAGATCGCCAAAATAGTTCCGTCACTTCTGAACCTCTATCATGCTGGTAGGCGGCACCCTTAACACCCACATGTAAAGCGATCACCAAAAAATTAAAACACTGCCGTAATTCATTGGTTACTCACAGTGCTTTAAACATTTATGAATATTTGATGAAGATTTATTGTTTACTTCGATGCTTTTTCACGTGTTTGTAGCACGATTTCGACATATTGTTTGTGATATAAATAAATAGTTTCATAAATGTTTGTCAACAATTTTTCAGTTTAAATATGGTTTTAAAATTAAACGTTACAAATTTTGCAAAATTGGTTGAATACTTGAGTTTGTTTGAAGCTAATTTCATCCTCAAATTTGTGTGAAGCTCGACATAATTTTCTTTATAACTTGTCTCAGCGTTCTTCTGCAATTTGGCTGTTATGACTTTGAATGATAATGAAAACTTGGAAATGGCGCAGAGAGGGAAACACCTAGAAAATTTATTTAATTTTTTTTTGCTTGAATCCAACGAAATTTTCCTTCACTTTGAATCCATTTTTAATATAGTGCCCAAATGTAGACAATTGAACTACAATATGTCGAAGGTCATGACTATAAATTTTCTGCATTCGTTTATATTTTTATTAAATTTAATCTTCCTTTGTATTTTAAACACAAACCAGACTGAAATAAAGTCAATAATGATTAAATTTACCACGAAATTAAAGGTTTTTTTACTCTAATGAATGTCCGTATGGAAAAGTTTCACTATAACATTTCAGTACAGGCGAATTTTTATCTGAAGTTGCAAATATAAGTGCTTATATAACCAAAATAACTGCAAAATTTGAAATACAATATTATTTAATGTGTTAAACCTCTGTGACGTTAATATTTTATAGGTAACAAATTTACTTTTGTTTAATTAGCATAGATGGTTTCTGCTCAGATTTGTGCAAAATACATTAAACGTAGTTACTCTTCCTTGGTTGTCTTAATAAATCTAATTATTATAGATGTTACTGAGGAAAATAAATTAACGTCAAATTATTGAGGCAGATAAAAATTGCATACTGTCAAATTAGTTTTGAACAGGTGCCATTGGCTCTCTCGTAGATCTGTGTGTCACAGGCAGAGAATTACACGTGTCTTCGCGTAGTGCCATTGGTGGTGCACATGGTCGTAAAACAGTCAGGGAAGTTTGTGTTATGGAAGAACTTCAGTGAGCACATAACATCGGCCTGAAATTAAACACGTAAGTACTTGTTTTGACTCTCTGAGCTGGCACCCTCACTAAACTGCAATATTTATTACACCCTGCATCGCGTTGCCCTGGCTATAATTTTTAAACGAAACGCAAGTCGTATGCGGTTATAAGTTGTTAGGCAAGACAGATTAAAAAAAATGATAACATGGATGTAAAATTCTTAGTCATAAAAATACTTTAAATTGGCACAATAACAGTCGCGTAAATTAACTTCCAGCCAACAAAACTTAATGCACCGCACCATTATACGTATATTTAAAACGAAGAAAAAGTTACGTTTGGTGTTCTCAGGAGCGTGTTGTGAACCGCATTTGCCTTATAATAACATTTCAAAAAGTCTGAACAGAAAAAAAAAACCGTCGGCTGACTAGACTAGCGTTTATGTGCATTCCTAACTGCAGTAAAATGTGATTGCTACTTAACTTTGATGATGTTCTGATTTTACGTCAGCAACTTGGCTCTGGGAAAAATTTCTCTGCTACCCGCAAAACCATTGCTTGTGCAGGGGCGTCACTTCAGGTTTTACTTTGAGGGGGGGGGGCGGAGGAAGATTTTTTCTGGCGACAGTGGCCTTGTTGCATCTTTTTTTATTATTTAAGAATGTATAAATTAGAAACTTTATTTCTAAAACGTCAGTGTTATGTGCTTAAGTTAGCATTATTTAAATAACAAAATACAAAAAATTATATTTACACACTTAAAATTCTAAATTCAGGGGGGGGGGGATTTGCCCCCCCCCCTCTCTTTTTTTTTGCCACCTTTAAATGACACTCCTGTGCTTGCAGGATATTTTTAGTAAAATAAAGTGACCATGAAATTTACCAGAGTTTCAATATTTATTATCCTCATTGCTTCATAGACTATGGATTTAAATTATTCACCGATATTAGTGTTTTAAGTGAAAATTTGTTGTGTTGGTAAGAATTGTAATAATAATAATAATTATTATTATTATTACTATCAGCATCATCATCTTCGATATGCGTACGTTTAAAATTTGTATTTGTACTACGTCTTTGGTTGTAAAACATTATGCTGTGAATAATATGACGTTAAAACAAGCCTCACATAGCGTTTCCTGTTGACAGGCAGGCCTGCAATTTAGCGTGTAATACAAGAATTTCACCGTAAAAATGTTAAATTTACCGTAAAATAGTAAGAAAATAGTCCCTAAACTTGGTTGGGAAACCTGCTTCTCTTTACATTTGACATGCAATAATACTGCAGTACACAAATCCAAGAAAGGTAAAATTAAGTAGAGCAATGCGAACGTTTCCGCTTATGATATACAATGTCGTTAGATGTGTTAATTTATTGGTAAACATTCCCTAGTTCTCGGGGAGTTGTATATGTATCATGATTATCAACGAATCTGGTTTGACACATCACGGGGTATGGAAAGTTACGATGTATAGCGGACGACTGGAATATTTAATCGTCAATAAAATCTGAACTGTTCATCAAAATTCGATTTGAGTTTTTATGCGGAGTAGATACTTTATCAGCGGACGTTTATTTATATAGCACTATGCGGTAGTACGCTTTACTTTCGAGTAAAACTTAAAAGCTGTTTTTTTTTTTTTTTTTTTTTTTTTTTTTTTTTTTTTTTTTTTTTTTTTTTTTTTTTTTTTTTTTTTTTTTTTTTTTTTTTTTTTTTTTTTTTTTAGAATATTAAGTGTTTGAAACCACAAAATCTACAAAATTTGAAAACGGCAATTTTTATAATTTTTGTTATGATAATATTCAGACCTCTATAATCGTATTTAAATATAATCGAATTTTCATCTGAAAAAATAATTAACATTCGTAAACCTCTCAAGCAGAGATTTTCGGATAGTAAATCAAAACGCGAGTATTTTTAAATTCGGTTACTACAGAGGACTAAATATTATCATAGTAAAATTACAAAAACAACTGTTTTCCATTTTTGTAGATTTCGTGGTTTCAAGCCCTTATTTTTTCAAATAGAGATTTTAAATTTTTTCTCGAAAGTAAAGCATACCACTGCATAGTCGTCCGTTATACATCGTACCTATCCGTGCCTCTTAAGTAGGAGGTACACCGTTCATTTGTAGTTAAATTTACCATGACACCCAAGCCCATGCTGACCCATCGTTCACAGATTTCTGACGCTCGAGATACCACCCGATTAATATAATATTTTTTTAACGTAGGTTTGTTACGTTCTGTATCATGGAGTCCAAAAGTGGATTGAGGATGTTTTACTATATTGAGACGTTACATCACTCGGAGGATACTTTTTATACTTTGATCCTCAAAATTTCTTCACTTGTGTTGGCGACTTCATCACAAGTAACTTCGAGAATTTCAATCGTGTCGGCTGTTCGTACTTGTTGGCGGATTCGGCGGCCATGTGCGTACGCGTTTTCAGCTGCTTCGACAGTTTTTATGGTGAAGTATTCACCTACGATGACGACTACAAGAACTTTGCTGCGTTTAGCACCTTCTCGGACACGCAGATGTCAACTCTAGATGAGTCATTACTTTATCGCCGTCTCTACTACCGCATTGACATTTTATCGAAGTTCAAAGTTCAACGTGTGTGAGAGATTTTGGTCAGCGCTTAACATCGAGGTCTTATAGCGCAGGTGAGGGGTGACATAAGGTGAGTATGGAGCAGCGCCGGAATAAAAGGGTTGGGTAAACTAGAGATCCCTGAAAAAACTCGCCGACCAACGGCATCGTCCGGCACGATTCCCACACGCGAAAACCCAGGGAACAACCCGCCGGGAATCGTACCTGGATCCCCTTGGTGGGAGGCGAGAGGTCTGACCTCTCGCCCACCGCGGCCCCCTCAAAGTTCAGCGTCTTGAGAAGCTAATGACTGTACGAAAAAAGTTTTTACTTAAGTGACTGAAACATATATGTATTATATATATATACACATACATACATACATTAAGCATTATAATAAGGATAAAAAATCGGATTTGTCAATTTAAAAAAAAAACTCATGTTTATATTTCCTATGTTTCACGTGTAGTAGTTTATACATTTAAATGAATAAATTTGCTTTATATAAAACAACAACTTCTTATTTATATTGCCTGATTATGGTTTAACGTGATTGTATAACAAATATAATTGAACGAATGTTAACTACTTGACGATGTCCTATACAAATAAAATACCAAAATTTGAAATACGTGTATTTGTAAATAACTTAACAATAAAATGTTTGAAGAAGTGGGTAGTGTGAAGAAATGAACCATTATATAGAGTTAGGCGACAGTAGCAAAGTATAAGTCTAGAATCAATCTTATAAAGAGGAATACATCAATTTGCATTAAAAATGTACATAATTTTTATCGATATTAAAATTACATTTATAAAAATCATACCGATTATGATTTAGATATATGAGCTAGCAGAAAGCATACATTCAATCAGTTACTCAATATGTATGTAATAAAAATAATTAGTGAGAAGTAATTTGATTAAAGAAATCACTAATAACATGTAAATTGATTCTCACAGTATAGACCCTACATAAAATATTTACAAATATAAAACAATAGAGAGTAAAAATCTAAAAAGAAAAAAGAAAAAATATGAAGTAATGTAACATATAGTTTTGTGCCAGTGACAAATTAATGACAACGTTGGAAAGTCTGATTTTGGTTTACTGTTAGTTTGTCTTTGTCCCCAGACAAACCCGTGCCTGATGTAGGCAAAAATTATTTTCTTCAAACGTGAGCGTGAAAACGAGTAAGTTAAGAACCATTTCTTAACTTTTAAAGTGAAATGCCAAACGGTACTATGTTCACTTTTATGTAACGTGATGAAAACATCGGGTTTTCAAAAATTCATCATTCATATTTTGGGAAATAATTCCTCAGGTTTTACCTAAACAAGATTATTTGCGGAGACATCCAAAAACATTAAAATACAACTCTTCGGTCATCGCTCAAAATTTTTCAATACCAGCAATCTAATTACGAAATTCCATTAACATTTTATCGTAGTAAAGATAACGGAGGTGTCCAACGCTTGTATTGAAAACTAATTTACATACTAAGTATCTGTAGAATTTTGGGTATGGCTATTAGGCGTATGACCTACTTCAGAAAATGAGTTAACTTTACTGCCACTGACTTTTGGCGAAAATAATATTTTCCCCATCTTGCTTCAATGTCTTATGAGCACACCTGTACCCTTGCTTCATGGTTATTGGCAGCGTATTTTTGGGCAGAAGTGTCGCTAATTTGGCTATGCTAATGATAGTAAGGTTATTGAGATACCACACGTGTGTGATTTGGGGGTACAACTCCAAGACGATGACATTTAAAAATATCCAATCATTGACCATACAGCGTGAATGCCAATGTGCACGTAATGCACTGAAAAAAGTTGGTGAATTTTTTTTTACTTAGAATCAGTGGCCGTAGTTGTTTTGATGCAACTGCCTAGGACACACAATTTAAGAATTTGAGTACAACGCAAAGTTTTCAGAGAAATTCTGGTGTAGTTAGTCTACTCTCGGAAAATGTTTGTCTCTCGCTGTTTATATCTTGTGATGATTTAGTATTGACGAATGTTAACAATATTACTCTTTGCCATTTACACATAATTACCAGAATATTTGAAACACTGTTCTGCTGTTCTGTTATTGATACACGTTTACATGTCATTTTAGATGTATTGCATCAAAACAAACGTAATCACTTTTTTTTCATATCATACCCTGCTTTCCATTTCCCATGATGTTTCCTTCAATGTGCTACTAATTCATACTTGCAGATAAAATAAGTAAGGTTTTCATGCTGAACATGCCACGTTGTTAATCCGTGTGTGAAGTTATTCACGAATGTAGTTTGCAGTAGTTCCGATGGTACCATGTCGAAGCAACGGTTTCCAACGGATATATACACTGTGAACTTGAAACTGTGAGAAATCACAGTTTCATAGTGATATTCCATAGATTCAAATTGTTAAGGCTACTTTATCGGGAATTTGTGGAAAACTACAGATTGTGTCAGTGAGATGAACTCACAGAATGAATCAGAGATTTACGCTAACTGGAAAAGTAACGAGAATTTGTTTACCTGGAAAATCATGTCTTCTTTACATTATATATAAAACTGGTCTTTTATATATTAAGATATAGCCTAAGTGCAAAAAGTACGTACTAAAATTAAAAAAAAAAAAAAAAAACACAAAGAAATACCAGCACGAAAACAACACGAAACCTTTGACACGTCACGTTAATACTCTGACCGCTCACAACAACCGAACAATAAGACTACTTAATTCAATGTAGGCCTACTGTAACTATTATTGTATGTATCTACCTACTTTTAAGTGTAACTTAGCAAAACACATAATATACATTAGAAAACGGTGGTGCGCTGTTTATTACACGTAGAATAAAATCATGTGAAATTGTTGAACTGACATTTTAGTTACTGGTTTTAGCTGTATATTTGAATTACAGATTCAATAGTAGAAATAGTTCTGATTAAATAGTGAAATATACTTACTTATTCAATATATTACCCAATGCGTTGTTTATTATATTTTTTTTTGTGTTTTATCAGTCAACATACACAAAAAATAAATTCGCTAGTGAATAACCTTGCAACTAATTGAAACTGTGACAATTTCACGGATTGAAATTTAGAGAGTACGTACTTCTATACACAATAAAAAAACTATGTTTGTATTTAAAAGACTTTGTTGACGCACATTTCGATAATTATAGCTTCGTTGACTGATGATAAACGTGTGCACAGCCTTGTATTAAAGTAGTTGTTTCCTCAGTTGGAGTCGTATACCACCAATGTAGCGTGCATATTGTCACTGTTCATGTTGCACGTTTCATTTTTACTCCAGTATCATTTACGATATATCCCGCATTAACAAGCGCTAAGTATTAACAGTTGCAAAATATTTTCGCTCCACAGCATCGTCAAATTTTGCAAATTCAAAGCGGTTTACTTTGTAATGTTGGTGATGGTTCTGCAAAAAAGAAGAACCAATTATAATTCATTTGTTTTTACTATTTTTTTTATTTTTAACAGTGTGAGTTCAGGTTCACGAACGTAAAAGTAGGTGATCTTCGTGTACGTATTGAACACTCAGTAATATAACGATAAATATTTGGCCTCCTTTTCGAACTTTGTATTCGTTGGTTTAAGATATACGGAATGTATGTGATTTATAATATGTATTTAATCACCAATGACAGCAGCTTAGACTTTTCAGGCCCGTACTTGCACTGGTCACATTAGGTTATCCAGTTGTTAGAGAGGTTTATCGCGGGGAAACTTGACTGTTTGCTGAGTTTTAGCGCACGTTCAACTTACCAAAAGATGACTAACTTTCGCTTGTACGTAGAATTGTTACGCTATTTGACTAAGCCAATAATAATCCCTCCATTGTAATATTTGATGCCTATTATTCGTCTGTAGACAGTAACTTTATGTCAGACTTACATCACTCAATCATCCATGTCACAAGAAAGTATAGTGTTTTCAAGGGTATGACGGAACAAAACATTTTCGCGATACACCATCATCTCTACTAATGGTTTATTACTAGGGGCTACTGATTTAAACGAAAAGAGTTTTGCCGAACTTTGTTTCAGTGTCTTACGTGCACACCTGCAGTTCTACTTCGTGGTTTCTGGACAGTAATATACTTCAACACCACACGTCTACGATTTGCAGGTAGATCCCCACGATCCGTGAGAGTCAAAACATACAATCGCTGATCACGAAGCAGAATTGCAGATGTGCACGTAAGACTTTGATACAAAGTTCGGCAAAACTCTTTTCGCGAAAATCAGTTGTCCCTACTTGTGACTAATCATGGGAAAAGGGACCTTATCTTCCAGAAGTAAAATATTCAGGAGAGCCTAAAATAGCCCTGTTTTGTCAGACTTTACATAACTATTAAAATTCAAATCACCAACGCACACTTATTTATTAAGTTATTTGTATAAAACAAAAACCGTGTCTTCATAATTTCATCAGTTTTTAAGTTATACCACATGCTTAATATCGCCCGGGTGGAAGTTAAGGTCCCTTTTCCACGAATAGTCACATTTATAACCATAATAGCGACTAGCACGTGACATCCACATTAATTATTTCCTTATTTACTACGGCCTTGCGTTCTTCAAAGTTGTGTCCAAACAGCTGTCGTCCTATCACAAGAAGTGACAGTGAAGTATACGTTATTGTCGGACAACCTGGACGAAACATATCCATGTAATAATCGTGCCTTATTTTTACTACGACTAGTTATTATGTCATGCACTACCATTAATACACTTACGGCAGTAAATATGATAATGTTTAGCACAATATTAATAACTACGGCTTTTTTGCATAGTCGGATATTAGGAGCAACTAACACGGTGAAAATATATGTTGAAGATAAATCACGAAATATGTTCTTATATTATTGATTGCACACTTAATATATTTTTAAATTATTACTAATCATGTCATGAATATTTAGTTTTTTATTGCCTCAAATTACTCTATATTTTTATCACGTAGATAAAATGTCAATGTACTGTTTCTACGTAAATTATCTTATTAAAATGCAATGAGTGACAAAGTTTCGTGCCAAGATTAATGCCATTACCTTAAATGTAATAACTCTTTCCTTGCCAAAAACCAAAAGGTAACGTTTAAAATTACTCTATTAATTATTTATTTAAATACGTTGCCTGACATCTTCTTCCACGTATATTTGGTAAAGGCCTGGTACGTTATATTTATGTTATCTGTAACGTGTAACATAAATCATATCAAATATGTTTAACCACCCTTCACTTACAAATAAATGTTGAAGGTAACCTGTTAATAAAGTATTAAAGTTATTATGACTACAAGCGCGTAATATCTCATGTTATTTACGAGATCAAGAGACAGTCGCGTTGAGTGCTCGCTTTCTTGGTCACGAGGTTTAAGAGATTGAGTAATGTGTTGTGTAATCACAACATGGTGTATTTGATCATGACGCTGTATTGATTATTGCATTGATAGTATAGTAAATATTTTGTTACATGTTATGTAATTGAGAATTTGCTCTGCAATAAACTTAGCAGAAATATTTCAATAATTCAAATAAAGTATTGTCATGACTCGAGTATTGGCTTGGATGATGTAAGATCGGGGCATTCACACCTTCTCATTTTATTTGTCTACGCAACCGCTGTACGCCCTGTGACATTATAGATTTCGCATAAATAATGTGATGAGTTTGGGACTTTAGAAATATTGACTGTTTGCATTCACTGATATAAGCAAACGTAAAATATATTAAAATTTTACATAATTTTGGAACTTCCGCCACCATAGGGACTATATTTACTTTATTACTTTAATATTTTCGATTAATTTTAAGTGTATATATATAAATAAAATATCGTAGCACATAATTTATTGAGTTTGAAAATCATATAAATTGTATACTCGTATTAAAATGGTTGATGCAATCCTCGAAATTAAATTAAAACTCTTAGGATTTAACTTTTGCTGTCTTACGGGCAAAATAAATGAAAATATTCCAACAACTCTATGAATGAATTGCTTACCTAAGACATATTACACACTATTTTTAGCACAAAAAATACAATTATAATTTAAAAAGTTCTAAAGAACAATTTAAGCAAATCCAAGATGGCTGTTTAAGTTCCACATTAATGTCGAGGTATAAGAACGACAATTCGTTGTTAACTAAACTGATTGGTCACATCTTTTATTTTGAATTCTGCTAACAATCACTTTTTCTTTTCTGTCTTTTTTTTGTTTGCACAGCTATCATTCCAGCATTTACTACGCGATTTAACTGCGTTTACACTGTAAATTTTTTTCTCCGTCGATTTACGGAATTTCCGGTAAAAATTTCTCCTTATACCTCCATGAATTCAGGGAAACTTAGTTTCTTATCCAGCAGAAGATTCCGTAGAACAATTTCATCACATGAAACTGAGCCATACTTACGTGTCTATAATGCTAAAATACGCATTTCTACAGATTTGCAAATTCACCGTAACAGTTACATATCTCTAACCCATAAATTTACTATTTCTTCCGTGTAAGTGTCGGTAGACTCATGAACATATTACGTATGACTCCGTAGCGTATATTTACTACAGACATTTCCGTATTTTACCTTTACGAACACTATTTCCGTTTATTTACCGTACATTCGTTAAAATGTATGACGGTGTACATGAAAGTATTTCAAGTGGTAACGAATGCCAGTGGAATATTTAGTATGCTGCTAAGGAGTACTAAACAATAATTACTAAAAACTCTTACAAAAATAAGGTGGCACTGTTAAAAATAATTTTCGTTGTTTTACTGAGAAGAGTTGGTAAAATATTCTCCAGAAGTGTCCGTTAATTTACGGAAGGTAACTAGCTCCACTTATGGAAAATCGCATATTTATGTGACTTCCTTAGGGTGCAGGCACATTCATGCATTCGGTTATTTTTTTAGTTTCTTCTCGCAGATTTACATTACGTTAAATTAGTGAAACATACTTATGTGTAACTGTGTTACAAAATAATGTTTCCGTTAATTAAACAGACATTTCTGTAAAATTGTCCCGTAAATGCACGGAAATTTTTAACATTGTAACGGTGACAAAACGATACTAGTGTGTCTATAGCGAAGTGTTGAAAGCCTTAAAAACGCGGACACTAAGGTTAATATTCGTAGTGTTCTTTCAGTCCCGACTGGTGCAAGAAATGCGTGCAGAGTGTTCGGAGTTACGTTTTGTTCTCAGAGACCAGTAAACGTGCGTACACAATGATTATGCACGAAATGAAAATACACTTCAGAATACTTGTCAATATGAATTTTAAGAAACCATGCATACTGAAAGCATTATTTTGTAGTTCTTATACTTTGCTCAAATCAGATTCTTCAGACGATTGTTTGTGAAATTACATGCACCAGATTAATATTAATGTGATATATACAACTACGTTTGACTTAGTATTCAGCGACGGGTTCAATAGAATGAGAGGATCACGTATTAAAGTCCCGCAATAAACACGTTACTGTGGGAACACTGCGCTACAGTTTACGACTTTGGCCGTAGAGTCGATATCACAATAAATGTGCCGGCCGACGTCGCTCGTAGCGCCTCAACGGTTTTCGCTTCACATAGACTCTTATACTAATTAAGATCGCAATTGTTCAGATTTAATTTTAATTGTTAACGTTAAGTTCCAAGATGCTTCAAGAAGAGCTTCAAGAAGAGCTCGTTTGACACTACTTTCGGCTTGACGAAGTACAAGTTTAAGAGCTTGAATGGATGACGACAGTCCACGGATTTTGCTTGAAACTCGCGATTACCGATCAAAAATATAATTAATTCTATCCTCACTAACTTCACGCGAAAAGTTTTGAATTTTCTTAAAATTATAATCATTAGGATAACATTTTATTTAGTGGTAAACGCTGAAATTTGTATTGGCATGTTACAAAATTTATCAATAGTTTTAATTTATGAACTAACCAATTTGTCTATAAAGTCTGCTTATGTTAAAGACAGAACACTACATGTATAAGATTGTTTTACTGGTAAATCAGTTTTTTTTCCATTGTCAAACAATAAGAAATTTGAAGGTCTAACACTAACGCCGCCGTTATAGTACCGTAAATTGTGAATACTTTTGACTGCAGGAGTAATATTGACCTGCTCAAAATAATTTATTTTGTGCCGTTTGGTGAAGAAATGACAAACTTTTTCTGAAATGATTAAACTCAACTATTTAAATACTTATCTCTTCGTGTTTGTTTCCTCATTAAGTGCGCCCAAAACAAATATTTTGAGTTAGGCAATGTTACCCCTGCAGACGAAGCATCCACATTTGATGGTAGTTAGTAGAAAATGCAGGGTGGCTATTTCTTAAAAATAATTTTAAATTGTATTTTTGCCATTTTTTTAAACTGTGCGAGGAGACAGTAAATTTTAGTAGTGCAGCGGTAGTGAATTAAGGATATAATTTTGTAATAACACTTGAATATCACGACACTCTGAAACGTTTTTCATCACCGCGAGGCTAGAAATATGGTGAAATGTTTGAATGTTTTTTGCAATGGAATTTCAAAATAAGAATGTATAGGTTTATGGACGTACATAAACAATAATGTTCATAAACCCATACATTATTAGAATGATGGTGATACGAGTGTCTGTAACCTTTGGATTGATGTTTACTTGAAATTAAGTAAAAAGAATGAGGAAGGGATAATTTTAAAACTTTTGTTGTTTTACGATGACATTTGTTTAATGCGCTGGTATATATGGAATTTTACGACAGTGATCATGCTATATTTCAGAGCGTAGTTCAGCTAAGACTATAATGAATTTGGGACAACACGATGCCACAATCCGTTCAACTAAAATGCATTGGCGCACCTTCACGGTTTGAAAATCAGTTAACAATTCTTTAACAAAACTCGACGAACATAAATCGTTACGACACACAGCACAGCGGGTGAGAGTGAGTGAGAGAGAATTTGGTCAGCGCTTAACATCGAGGTCTTCAGTGCTCACAGTCAAAAATAAAAGTGTACTTTTACAAAAAGTTTTTTTTGGAAACCAGTTTCCAAAAAATGTTTTCGGTAACACTACAAAGAATTTTTGTAAAATTTACAAAAAACTTCTATTTTTACAAACTTCTTTCTATATTTACAAACATTTCTGTAAATATACAAACAAATTTTAAAATTTTTACAGCTAATATCTGGTTAAGTTTACAACACTTTTTGTAGTGTTACAGAAAAAAAAAGTTTTGGAAACTAGTTTCCAAATTTTTTGTGTTATAAAATTACGAAAATTTTTGTAAAATTTGCCAGGTCTCGAAGGTTTATTTTGTTTAAATTTGAAAAATTTGCTCATTAACGTTTATATGACTAGTTCGCAAAGGTGTTTACGATAGCCACTTTAAAAGGTTTCTGACATCTTACTTTCATTACCTGACTTATTATGTTCTGATATTAGTTTACAAGATTTTCCTTGTAAACGTACAATTTTTTTACTGTGCTGGTTAGGGGTGACATGAGGTGAGTATGTAGCAGAGCTGGAATTAATGAATGGGAGGGAGAAACGGGATGTCCCCGAGAATACCCGCCGACCTCTTTCTACAAGTTGGCAGGCTCTAAACAGCTGAAACCCAGTAATAAATACAGAACAAACCCGTTGAGCTGTATGAGGGGTCAGTAGAAATATTTTTAGAAGCTTGTGAATAACGAATTAATTTTTTTCAATTACTTCTTGTCAACTGCGAGGTCATTATAGACGGTTAAACAAAACTTTTTACCCAAGAATAATAACTGGGAGGTGAATCTATCATGGTCGTTGTTAATTAACCATTCCAGCATTCGAATATTTGGTTTCGGGAAACCAAGGAAAACAGAAATTAGGATGACCGGAGCCGGAAATAGATTCCGAGTTCTCCTGAATACAAGTCCGACATTTTACCGTCGCGCCAACTCGCTTTGTCAAATGGATGGGCTGAGGAATCTAGGTTGCTCTCAGATGAATTCGTAAAATTATCGGGCATATAAGGGAACAGTAAACTGTGGAAACTTTCCGAAAAAAAAGTTGGTTTGCAATTTGGTAAATTAATACACTTTGTTATTACGGACCCTGATTCAGTAAAATATGCCCAATTACTGAAGTTCTTCTTTCGTTATTGGTAGGGTTAGGAAAATTTCGCGAATTCAATGACCTGGTTGTTAGAATCAACTATCCTATGCATACTCAAGCCCCGACTATTTGTCCACTAGCTGCTACTTAGTGGAACAGCAGACAATGAACGAATAGACAGGGCTTGAGCATGCATGGGATATTTGATTCCAACATGCAGGTCATTTAATTCGCGAAATTTTCCTGTCCCTAGTTATTGACGTGTCCACACATAACTCTGATGAGTCGCTACTGAATATTTGTGATTCGTATTTAAACAACTACATTATCATTCCCCAATAATACAATTCGCAAGTCGCTACACTGTTTTGCACAATACGGTGGCACGAAATATTCATCGATTTACCACTAACTAAAGTTATTACCTGTAAGTGTAAAATTAAGTATTTCACAAACTAACGAACACTGTGCTACTGTTATTGGAGATGTAAACTAATTAACAATGTGCTACTATTATTGGAGATGTAAAACTACAAAATGTTAACACAGCTATATCCACGTTTGAACAACGATTTGCCAAACTTTAGTGACCTCCAAGAAAGCCTTCTTTTGTACTTAGACGTTAACATTTTTTGTCAGTAGAATGAGCATATGCATTGAATAAAATATTTGCTTTAATTCTCTAACGTACTTTGCAGATACGGACATTTCAGTTTGTTAAAATTCAAATTGTATTATTGTAAACGTTTTTCTTCTCATAACCTGCAAATTTACTGTATGTAACTATCTATTTATTTTGATACACTGTACTGTGATTGGAGTAGCGGCTAGGAAGCTCGTCTCGTCCTAAGTTGGTCCCGGGCTCGATTCATTGCAGTGTCGACCTAAATTCCTGAATGATGAATCGTGTCGGATTTCAGTTTTGGTACTTCAAATGCCACATTTTGTTCGTCTTATGCAAGTAATTTTCATAATATTCCACGGGGGCCAGACCATTCGCCATCCACTAAGGCGTTCTGGGCTCGATTTCAGGCAGGGTCGGTTCCTGGATTTTCGTACTTCAGAATCGTGCCGGATGATGTCACTGGTCGGCAGGTTTTCTCGAGGATCTCCCGTTTCCCCACTCTTTTCATTCCGTTGCTACTCCATACTCACCTCGTGTCACCCCTCACCAGCGCTAAAGACTTCGATGTTGAACGCTAATATGAATTAAACATGGCGTATCATAAATTACTCTTAACGTATTTATTTTAAATATGGAGTTCTGCTTACTTCTAATAGTTTGATAAATAAACATCAAGCGTGAATTAAAACTTCGTCAAGTACAGATGTCCACAAACATTTCCGTTAAACACTTTAATAAGTTGCTCTATGTACACATTTATTAGAAATAATTTAGCTTGTATAATTTTCTAACAACCCGTATTGTCAAATCAGTTAATGTACAATTAACATAAAGACGTTTAGCAATACATGTACACGACGATTCTTAATTAGATCGACGCCTTTTAGAAGATTATTCCTGAAGGCAAAATATGGCGTCGTATTAACAGTATTTCTAATAAGCTTCTGTAATTTACAATGTTATGCGTATTTTTTATTATTGATATATTATTATTTTTTATATTATTTCACAGTTGTTACTAGGTGAATGTGCGATCACAGACACTACATACAGTGACAAAATGCCAACTGAACGAACGTGCAGAGGACTGCGTTCATGTGGTAGACAAACTGCCAAGCGCACGTTACACAGATTGCATAACGACAGGCATTATTAATAACATTATGGAAAGACTAAAGAATATATTTAAATGAGAACCAGTGCCCTAAGGATTTCACACAAATGAGACCTTTCTGTTTCTGTCAATAATTTCAGTATTAACCAATCAAACATATTTATTAAAACGCATGGCTACAAACTGTCGAACAATTACAATGATGCCTATACCGAGTTTATTAAAGTGAGAGAGATTATTTGACATAATGCAAACGAACACGTTTAACAACTTCGTTCACATCATGAACTTTACACGTATTTTATTATTTACGTACATAAAAGCTTCCCAAACAACTTCGAGATTACGTACCTACCTTAAAAATAACTTTAGGTTATAAGTCGTCTGTATGTTTCGTCATATTTTGTCGTCGAGAATTACCTCCCAAAAAGTATATGTGTGGTTAAAAATCATCCTGCATATCTCGGGGTTTCCAATTAACACTATTTCCATCATTTTCTTTCGAAATTTGACTGAGATTTTCTTCCTTTTTAAGTGCAGTTGAAAAGAAAATTATTATAATTTGTTAACATAACATGATTTGTCGACAATTATGTGTTTATACAACTACCACTGACATTATCTTGA
This sequence comes from Medauroidea extradentata, assembly GCA_003012365.1. Lineage (NCBI taxonomy): Eukaryota > Metazoa > Arthropoda > Insecta > Phasmatodea > Phasmatidae > Medauroidea > Medauroidea extradentata. Next base: position 21,401 of record PNEQ01047030.1, on the reverse strand, counting down.
ATGTATATATTATTGCCTTCCACATATATTGTAGCTTACATTCCTTTGTTAGGCCTACAGAGTTCCAATGATAGAACTCGCATGGTTCCAGCAGGCGTCCGCATGATGAGTTCTCTGTTCGCCTAATTCCATGCTGTCAAGCTGAAGAAAGCCCGGCAACACTATGAGTTATAACCGATGCCTTTGTGTAGTGAAACAAGCATGTTGTAATTAAAATTAATATCATAAAATATCAAAAACTATTAAATAAAATGTACTCGGACCATTTTAATGTGATATTTAACTATATTTTACCTCAAATAGTCATTTCTATAACTAAACTTACAAACTTCGTATCAAAAACATGCTTCCTAACTATGAATTGTTTTCCTAAGGACTGAAAGAGAGTTTAAGGAAACTTTCCACTTTTATTTGAAATTATATAAGGCAATTGGCACAAAGTTGCCTCGAACAATAAATGTTACCTCAAAAGACTGCGATATAAGTTTCGCGACGTTCATAGCTGTGGTTTTGCTGTCAAAATAGTTTATAAGTACAATACAGTCATGATGACAAGTCTGAATGCTTCAAATTCATATCAACAATGTATGTAAAAATTAAACAATAATTTTTGAAAAAATACAAAGTATTTCAAAGTTTATAGGATGTTAAATAAAAATGGAACCGATTTTTTCCAAAAGAAAAAAAATTATTTGACAGATCATCGAACCTTACGTACATGGCAGTATTTGAACAAACAAATATTTTTAAGATCCTTGTTATGATAACGCAAGTTATATTCCTCATCAGACCAGTTAAGGACGTCTGCTATGTCATATTTTTTTAAAAAATTCGAATGGCGTGTAATTATAACGAGATCGACAGTCATAAGATATGAATTGGAATTTGTAATGCTTTAGTTTTCAGTCGGATAATATTTCTCAGACAATCCTAAATAAATAATGTTAACGATCGCTGTACTTTATCAACAACTTTAAATTAATGCAAATGTATACATAACAAGGAGTCCCAGATTTATGGACGCTGTTTTTAAGAAAACTGTATTTTTTTCTTTTGTTTAAAAAAATGCGTCAAATAAACTTACAACATTTTTCCTCAATCGTATTGTAGCCTACCGCTAAAAATGCTTTAATAATTTCTGGAATCCGAAAAATAATTTGTGTGCATCAATTACATTCCTTTTAGGATTAAATCTGGAGGGAAGGTATTTTTTTATGCATGAACTTTAAATCTTTTAAATTGAAAAGAGTTTTTGTAAAGCGTGGATGCGTAGATGCGTAGATGCGTTGTTATTTTGGCCAGACGTGTAAGTACTTAGAATTATTATAGCTATATCATGTATAGTAGATATTGAACTCACGTCGGGAGAAAAATTTTCATTTAAAATACAGGACGATGCCCCGCAATAATTACCTGAAAACGGTAATACAACTAATACTAACCATTAAGCTTAATAGTTTCCATTAACAATAAATCTGTACCAAAGAGTAAAAATAATGGTTACACGAAACTTTGAAATTCATGTTTCATTTCGGTTTTATTATTATTTACCTACGTTCATGAAAATCTGATCTTATTAAGTGTATGCATATATTTGTAATTGCTAGAAATTTTAAAAGTAAACTCTCTTACAGAGAAAAATTGAACCATGTTGCATATTTAAAAATCCACGTTCGATTAATCTGTGTTATCCGAATTTCGTAAAAATCCGGGATTTAATATACAATTTATTAAAAGATTTACAGAGAAGATCTCACGTGAGTAAAATAATCAAATATAGATCTTGAAAACCGAGACAAATATCTATTCAAAGTTTTTGTTTCTTAATGGGACAAATTTTATATATATATATATATATATATATATATATATATAATGTGTGTGTGTTGGTGTGTGTGTGTTTGTGTTTTTTTTTGTATATATGTATTGCACGAACACATTCATAAATGAATATATGTTTATAATGATGCGTTCCAATACCAGTCATCTCTGATTGCAATGAAAATACGTTACCTCTTACATTTTCCCATATGACCTATATTTGGTACAACGCGTCAAACCTACCCCTTCCCCTCTTTAGGTTGACTAATTTGAGTAACGCCGAGTAAAGTTTGAGACGATAGTATTGCGACGATTTTTTAAACTAGCCTCGATGAACACAAATTTACACCCAACTAGACCTGGGAATGAAACTCAGAACCTCTCGCACCAAAGTCACCAGCTCCACCAACTTAGCTACAAGGAGTCGGCCTCACTCAACGACGCCACGTTTAAAACTGGGTACTTATTTGCTGTCTTAGCTACGTAATGCCGGGAAAGCTTACATAAACCCAGTATTTTTAATAACGTAAATGTTCTGAATTATATGATGCAAAATCATCAATTTGAATGGATCTGAATCTATTGTATCTCTAGCGTTACACTTTAATGAAATATTAGTAATCTGCCAGACATTTTGCTACTTAAATTTCTGTTTTTTTTTATGTATTAAGTAATTTTGTTTTCTCTCAGTGCTAATGTTGCACGCGCAGGTATGTTTGCCTACTTGGTGTAAATGTTCAACCAATTACTTAAAAATTTCGAAATGTTCTTCACTCATGTGTTCAGGCTATTTTTTATTTTAAAAAAATAATGTTATTTGCAATGCTGATTAATAACACTGAAGTGTTGTTTTCTATAATTTAGGTTAACATGCTGTTTTAGATCACCATTGTGTTTTTGTTTGTTTCCTAAGACGTTATTCAAACAACAGTTACAGCTGATTTCCAACCGTTTGTCCAGCGTACGTTGCTACTGGGTATACTTGCTTATTACCAATAGTTGTCTTTCAAAAAGTTTTCCATAACTTAATACACGAATACAAAACTATTACGAATCGTATTTGAACACTTTTAAAATAATTAAGAGGAAAATGTAAGTGTTTTGTGAAATGCGTAAACTTTACTTTAATGAAACTGGTTAAATTGGATTTCGACTATAAAATAGTGTTTGCCCAACATGATCATATTTGCTAATGAACAACGGTTGTCTCTCTAACATTTTTTAACACTCTACCAGATAATGAAAATTACACGAACCAATAATTTAACAGTTTCATTTTCGTAAATAAGGTATTGTATGCATATTAGGCTATTGCATGTTTTAGAATTTTTTAATAAAATTTATTAACTTTGTATTCGTTGTAATATGACGTTGCGCCAGCTTAGTAATATTTTCTAATAACAAGTAGCTGTATTTCCAAAATTTCTCCATCATTCTACCAACGAAAAAAGTTCCAAAAATCAATATTTTTGTAGGTTCCTTTTGAGTAAGTGTAAAGTTGTGTAGTTTTTTAAATGTTTCCTCGTTATTATGTTGACCTTTGATTGGAAAATAATGTTGGTCCAACACTATTTTTATATAAGTTTTCCTAGATAACTCTTCTCCATCATTGTCAACCGAAAGATAATGGCTGGTATAACGCATGTTTCCTAACACAACATATTTCCAACTTTTCCAACCAGTCTTCAACTGTAGGCCCAAAGTTTGTTACTACTGGCGAGTGTATTTACTTTATATCAAGGATAACTGCCTAGAGACAAATAGTTTGTAACCAGCAGTTACGCGCTTACAAAATCCCTTTTTGCAATAATTGAAACATTTTACAAGTACAATATATCTTATGTAAATAAAATGTATTTAACGCCTGTACGTTACTACACAAAGGAGGACAATTTTAGCTACGCAATCCAAACATACCATTGTACGGTGGATATTTATATATACGATGAATATTTATTGAGTCTAATAACTTTGCTACGCTAACTAGCAACCGGCAGGATAATTAAGTAAGCCAATAGGTTAAGCGGAAGGCTCTAACATTCCTGAGGCAAATTTTGTACTCAAATGTGAGAGTTTCCGCAATGAAAACTATTGGCGATCTAGTGAAAGTGGGTAGCCAGGAAACGGGATGGGACATCCAGTGACATAAAAAGTTCAAAGAAAGAAATTATTGCATACTTAGTGATGTTAAAATGGCAAACGAAATAAAAAGTAAATTTCGGCTGCCCCGTTAACACATATATCTCAGTTAACGTCAGGTTTATTTAAGCAATATTGTCACGATGGAAGTTGCCTTCGAAAGTCATGCCCGGCGACTCCCACCATAAATGTGTCAGGAAGTTGGGTCATAGAAAATAAATAATGAAGTAAGAATAATAGACAGAATTAAATAGTTAAACAGATGTGTAGGCAGCTAGTGTCGTTGTGTTGATTTGATAGTTACGTTATACCTTGTTTGTAGCTAAAGTGTTTAATTGTAAAATGAGATGTAAACTGGGGGGTGAAAGTATATCTGAATTATTAAGCTATGCAAGCGTACGAGGTGGAAAGCAAATAAACATCACTAGTAAATGAAACAAGCATTTGACTGAACCATAACGATAAGCAATAAAGATAAAATAAACTATGTAATTATTAAAACAGTACTGGGGGATGTAAACACACATGGTACGTAGCTCCTTAAGCAAAATAAAAAACAAACACTTTTGAAGACAGAATTTCCACCTTGTAGTCTAGCTACATAAAGTATTGTATGGTAGAGCACAACAAACCTACTGAAATAAAATAATAACTCCGCTTGGCAAACTATCTATTGCGAGGGGTACAGAAGATCGAAACATAAGACTAACATCCCAAAACGGGTCGCGTCTCCTATCTTGTATCGCGCATGTGCTTGTCACCCATAATCATCCATTAGTAAAATATTTAAATCAAAATACATTTTCTTCAATTAGGGGCTATCAATTAATGTTAAAGGGGACTAAAGTTCGACAACTTGAAATGAGAGAGTGAATTCAAATAATTGGAGTTTATTACAAAAATTAAAATAAAATGTTATACAAAAAAAAAGATTACATTAATGAAAATAAAATTGTACAATTTGGAAAAATATTTCCTATTAAGATGTGATGAACTGTGACCAGATATTACATTAAGAAATGATACTACACAGTAAAGTGGTTTCTGGCATTACAAAACAATCCCGAGGTCATTACATTACTTTGAAAACATTTAATAAAAGGCAATTGTACTGGCCAACAACAAATACACGCGTCAACGTATCTACGACTATTCAACAAATACCGAACACTAAAGCTAAAGAGGAAATAATAATAATTAATAATACAATAATAACATGAAAGAATACTTATCATTTAGATGTTCCTGTCCAGCGAAGTCTCATCCATCTCAGGGCTACGAAGTCTTCTTATTCCATAGTAAATAAACGACTAACCGAAACTAAAATATATAGTATCTAATAAACAAAACAAACGAATTAAACTTAACTTAAACTCCTGCCATCTGGCCCTTAGGCCGTCGTCTCGCCCATCGGGGCATCGCCATGATCGCCTAAGTTCTAACTAAAAAGTTCTACCAAAGAAAAGTCTACAAAATAAGTCTACCAAAGAAAAGTCCGAAAGAGAGATCGCCAAAACATGGCCGGCAGGTATTTATAACTACTGGTTGCACCATGATTTACCTTCCTGGAATGGTCAGCAGCGACCATTCCAGATCGGCGCAACATCTACCCTCTCTGTCCCACAGGGCATTCACTCGTCAGCGACATTTGTCGTCACGGGCGGGGGGACTGTCCGAGAGCGGAACGACAGAAATGTGCTGTAGTGCACTTATTGCCCGTGCGTCGGCCCTACTAACAGCTGGTAATGTGGGACAGGAGAGCGGGGGAGTGTTGACAAAGGCGTCCAGTGCCCCCGGAGGCCGCCGCACGCCGCAGGTACCAGAAGGACCCACAGCACACGACCGCCCGGCGACACCGAAACATCCATCACCACACCCCCACCTACCAACAACCTAACACAAGGCCATCGGCCTACACACACTACCAGGACACTGTCAGCAAAGGAATTCACTAGCACTGCAGTGCAACAAACTCTGCAGGATACCAGGAACAGTGAACAACAAAAACTCTACCTGAGAGACTGTTTGAGAACATTCTAGATTTCCACGATTCTAAATTCAAAGCAATGACTTCCCAAGAACTGAATACCCTTTAAAATTACAAGCCAAAATAACTTTACCTTCTATTTCGAGTATGGATGAGAAGAAAAAACCAAAATAATAAATGCCCGAAAATTAGCTTCGTGACACAATTTGGTGGAGGCGCCGGGTATTACTTACGACGGCGACTTCCAACATGACAGTATTCGTTTTAATTTTTTGAAGTTTACGGAGAAATATTTACTCAGTCAAGTGTCAATGATAACGTAACACGCAGATAATGTTATGCAATATGATCATAGCGTAACTCTTGTCAGCATTCCCGATGTTACTGTTTGGACTGTTGCTGTTATTCTTGTTAAAGGTCGTCAATGTCAGTCGGTATTGGTGGAACCAACACTTGCCCACTTATGTGCACCATGTAAGAACATGACCAATGTTAGATCTTAGCTTTCTGGGGCCAGAGTAGAAGAGTCTTGTCTGCGGCAACGTCTCGTCCATATAGCCGCAAACAGTTACGATGTGGAGCATAACCCTGTCAGAAAGTGAAGTCCCCTGCAATCACATTATAAATGTTCGCTGCTGCTACTTATGAGAAAACAAGCAATAATGGTTAGCAGGAAATCCAGTAACAGCGGGCTCGTAAAAACAGAAAGGCCGTAAACTGTCTTTGGATTCACCCCAAAATTCGTTTACTTCTTGTGTTCTGCGGTTTCTTGTGTAACCATAGTTATGCATTGATATAACTTGATTCGCTTAAATCATAAAGCATGTCTCACATCTGGCACATCTAACTATAAAACAATCACACTCTAGAAAATGTTCAACCGGTCAAATATATTTGAAAATCACTGAAAAGTAGGCTTCTCTACAATAATTTTTAGTTTCACATAAAAAGAGCCAGCCTGGGGTTACATTTACCTACATGGCACAGGAGTTCAACTGGTTTTTCAGTGATAGTTATTAATCAACTTGTTCAGCTTAGCGAGTCATCGTGAGTAATCTTCCTTAGGAAATTCCTGCATGAACTACAATTTGTTTTTTAACATGTCAACGGGAAAGTAGAGAGCATCAATCACCCTAGTTCTAATAGGGTGTCGTTAAACAGGGGTTAAATCCAAGTAAAAATGCATACAAATGAAGTACACTTTATATATATTCACGCATCTGCGTAAGATCCATCACTATTTAAATTTGTACTTGTAGTGATTGTAAATACAAGCTGTTCAGATAGGCCTATGTTACGTTGTTTCTCAGTATAGCCAAGGTATCAGCAGATACAAAACATTGTGTGGTTTAAAGTTTGTATTAGAAACAATTAATTTTTTTCTTTTGTACCTAAACGGAATTTTCGAGGCAGTTAGGGAAGGAGAAAGTGAATAACTACCGATTAAATCCAACACAGTTTACGCCAGAATAATGGCTGATTACAGTTTCAGGAAGGTAAAATATTATGAATAACTCATTTTAGGCTACATCAAGAAATTACTTGTCAGCTCCGCCGATGTTACATCAGAATCGACGCCATCGTGATACCGCCCCCAAGGCGCTGGGTCCTCATCTCTGCACCGCCGTCAGTGTCTCCTCTCGGCCCATCACTTCTCACGACGTCCATGGCCACCCCAGTGGCAACACCGCCCCTAGGGCGCTGCCTCACACTACTCTCGGTTCTCACTTCATACCCATACGGTTCCTCTTCAGACTTCCGACTCCAGACTGACTGCACAGTACTAGACTGACTATCCAAGACTCACTACAAGACTGTCACTTCCAGACTAAGACTTCCTGACTGACACATGTTGTGCAGTACCGAGGCTTTTATACGGCCCCTACAGTGACGTCAATGGCTGATGAAACATTGTGACCTGAGGTCTAAAAATATACATTACCTATGTCGTACCTGTTGGTAGTCAAGTATTCGTACTGGCGTCATCGGGGAATCCCAATGACGTCTCTCGGGAGTTGCGACATAGTTGCAAAAACCCATTACATCAATGGTTGACTCACTGAGCTGTCCACCTAGCATGATGCAACCTACCTGCTGTCCGTCCAACACGCAACAATATTATGAATAACTCGTTTTAGACCACATCATGAAATTACTTGTAATTCGGAGACTGTGTAAGTAAACGACACTGCGAATTGTGTAAGGGAGCAAGCAATGCTTATAATAACCTTGAAATGAGTACAGAATATTTATTGAACGACAGAGAACGTTCGTAGAAGTGTACAGATATAATGAACGTTAGGTCTCGTATACATAACCTACGCTACCAAAACATAGAAACACAATACACATTCTTAAAGTATACATAATAGTATTTTATTAACCTGTTGAGCAGTCAATAGCAGTAGTATTTTTAATTTGAAAATAATTATGTAACTATCCTTTAATCGATTAGCACGCAACACAAAATCAACGACATTAAAATTATAATATTTACATTACCGTAACAATAAATTTACAGCCAAATACTATGTTATATCAAAACACTCATTCGATCATCACCTCTATCAGCCGCCAAAACATCCGCTTTCATTTAATGTATTGTATATCATGCAGAGATTGGTTGCCCTTCACGACAGTTAAAGCCGCTGTTACACTCGCCCTCAATTAGTTCACTTTGAACATGATCAGATTCGTATACGTTTACACGGAACCTCCTGCTGTTCAAATCGTAATTTCTACCTGCAAGAACTGAACTGGTTGTGTAACGACAACACAAGAAATATTTCTTCCATGTTATGCTTTGATTGACTTGCTAGAATTAACCATGCCATGTTATTAGATGGTGAATGACATGGTATCAGTGTGTGTGTGTAGACCTGCTAAACTTGACATGTCCTAATAGTCATTACACAGCATGTATTTATAACGAATGGCATGAGTACCAAAATATCTTGTTCTGAACCCACACTAGCGTAGTATGATACGAACAGCGGTCACTGAAAGTGACGTGAACATAAGATGGTAATATGACGTCAGTCATGTAATAATCACCTCTTAAGAACTCTGTAAGTATTTCAGATACTGCCATGTGACTGGCTGGAACACACGTATGTATACGTAGGTATGTATGTATGTACTGTACACGGCCTGGACATTGGAGTTGTAAGTGACCCTCACTGGAGTAATTGGCGCCACTGGTACTCTAGTGTTGTATTGTTGCAGTAAATGGGACTAGAAGTAATAAGTTCGTGTCCGAGCCGCTTGGGGCACTATAGTGCTCATCAGGATATGGCATCAAACATTACAGTTTAAGTAAGATGAAATCTATGAAATCCGTTGTACTCGTTATAATAACAAAATGTTGAATCATGCTGTCCCGTCTCCATCATCAGTGTTATAAGGTTTAGTATTATTTGTATATTTTTTGTCTGCTGCCAATGCTAAAATATATGATCTTTAAACGCGAGCTGGAAAGGAGACTGGACACTAAATAAGCTGTTGTCAAAGACTGCTCATGTAGAGCTAACGTTACAGAATAAAAATTAAATAAATAAATTCCCAGAGGAATAGTTGTTAAATAAAACATTTATATGAGGGCACAGCAAAAGTAACGATTTATTATATAAAGTATTGGACAGTTTAAATAGACAGGAAATGTGGAACTACAAAAAGCGCATTAGAAATGTTACCATTTGACATAGTATACAGCGCCATACAAACCCTTTTAAATATTAACTTTCCTAGGGGGCCTCTTGGCAATCTACGTTTTATTTAGTTGAAAACATGACATTGATAAATAACTTAATGATTAATTTTATTACATAAGGTCAAAAGTATAAAAGTAAAAAATTCTTGGATGACCAAATGTGGATCGTAACACAAATAAAGTCTATGCAGATATGTATAACTTAGTTGGAACGTAGAACGTAGCGGCGAGTAGACGTCCAAGAAAAGGACATGATGATTGTAAACGGCACTACTGGAAGCTGAAGCATTATTGCAGTAATTGACAGCAGTCAGTAGAATACTTGAAGTATTAGCTCTTTAGTTGAACTTGTAATTCTGAAACTTTCTTGAACTTGAAAATAAACAATAGAATTCGTGAACTCTCCAATGTAACAAATAAAAAAGGAAGTGGAGAATGAACGTTAGTTTTTAACGTAACAAAACAGGGCATAACAAGCGCGGACGCGGTGGGATGACTTACCAAACAGAAGGTAGTCTCGATGGCTTGCATCTTGAAGTACGCAGAAAATAATTAAATTATATCACAAATGCCTCAAAATTTACTTATAAATATACAAAAGTGAACTATGCTACATGATGTGAAAAGAAATAATAATACAACTTGGGCACTAAGTCCCGAAGACTAGTATCTCCCCAAAACCAGAAGCAATAGTAAAGTACGTCATGCTGGTTGTGTGGAGGCTTACACAATGAAGCTAAAAGACGCGGTGCGAAGAGCGTTGGTGACGCTGAGAAGCTTAGAAACCAGCGACAGATGTCGCATGGAGTGTATAGAGTGCTGAAGGCAGTACACTCTGTGCGTAATGCATGCTGCATGAGGGAGAATGAAAAAGGTTAGGCGGTACATAGGTTATATGTCGTGCCTGCAGTCGGGCTGAGAATGCAGCCTTGCACGAATCGCGATAACGTAGGTACGCGCAAGGAGAGTGCGGTCTCTCTCCCACACTGTGAAAACAGTAGTTCCAGACATGTACGGTATTTCCTGTGTAGTATTACAGACTGATAGTGGCGTTACGAGATGGCCCATGAAGCGAGCCTGTGGTCCCTCTGCCTGGACTGGGAGACGTGAAAATAAACTATAGTTCAACTAGCAGAGAAACACTCCATTAATAATCATTGTACCCTTGAATTAATAGTAAAGTTTAAATTCAGTTAATAATTCATTCTCATGTTAGTGATAATAAAACATGTGCCGGAAAATACAAATACAAATAGTATGCAACTAATATACGGCACAATAAGAATTTTACGAAATGGAAAAGTAACAAGAGCTCTAAAAAAAGCTCACCTTAATATCTTATTGTAGTATGACTGTATGTTACAACGCAATAGTGGCGCTGTCGGTCAGAAAGTGGTCAACTGAACAGCATTGGTTGACAGGCTAGTTTCAAGGCCAATATTTCTAACCCGAGGCACTGTTCCGCTGCATCACTGGCGATATCCGTTTAGATTTTCATTAAGCTCAGTAATTTCTGAGCATGAGTCCCCAAATTGTATTCTTTTTTTTTTTTTTTTTTTGTCCTAAAGCCTTACACGATGTCTAGTTTCTGTTACCTTCAGTTATATCCATGGGTATATCTTGTCTATATAAGATTCAATAGCAATTTGTATATCTTTGTACTTATTCTTACTATTACTAACGTGGTAACATAATGTGTAAATAAACACTGCAGTTTCTGATATTTTACTTCGCAAACGAAGAATTGTGTGATGTATATAGATATTTTAACCGCTATTTTTATGACAAAGGTGTTGAATTTATTGGAACAGGTGGACTAAACCTTGGCTACAGAAACGAAACAAAGCATGTGGTTGTGGTAGCCCAGCAATGCTTCAGAAAAGAATTACAGCCGTGCTCCAAGTGGCACTTTCTATTAACAAAATTATCATGTGACACGATTTTGTCTACAAAATCTCTGACGAATTTTGCTGCCTATGTTTTGTGTTGTCTAAACTACCGAAGGTAACGAATTCTAGTTACAAAATGCAAAACACCAAACAGCCACCATATTGCAATAAACAGAGAAATATGTAGTATACCCTTTAGTTTTTTAATTATAGAAAAATTAAAAACACTATTTTTAAACGTCTTCCAAAGTCTTCGTTTAACACTCGCAATTTAGGCCTACCATCATTGTCTGTTGTATAACCATAACACATCATAACCGCCGAATTAAACACAATAACATTCTCCAGATTCGACCATGGGACACGAGGCAACAGAGAAAACTACCAGCAACTGACAGTCGAGGTGTTCGATTCAAAAGCTTGCCAAAAGTAATAAACAAATCTCTAAATACCATCTCCATAGTGAGATGGAACATGGACCAAGGTTAGTTTACTCTCGTGGTTTTATGATGCTGAATCCATTATGAAACATAACTAGTCATGAAGTGTTTTGGTCATGTGACCAACACAAACAATGGCCATTGGATATAGCAGTATCTAGATATAATACCAGGAAAAATGCTGACAGCAATGTGAACACGTTCTATTATGTTTTTGGTAAGCTTCTGGGTATAAAACTGCTATGCCCAGAGATACACTCTTTAGCAGGGAGCTGTTAAGTCGGTCACAAGGAAACAGAAACGAAAACATGGAATTCGACATCGTGTGAAGTCGGCTTGACCTGTCTTAATATTCATTGCCAGTGCAGTAGCGGTGCGGCACTTGCGTGTGAGATAAAGACGTTACCCATAATAGTTTGTGCATCGACACGTTTCCTACGTCGCTGTAATGTATATGGTTCTAAGGAGATGCGAGGTACTCGGAACTCTTTTATCACTTCACTCGAGGTAAACGATGGAAAGAAGAGAACATAAAGGGTTGCAGAGGGGGTGGTTGAAAAAGGTTTTCGGATGTGGGGGGGGGGAGGAATTAAGCAATTTTCCCCAGCCACTTGAGTGCAACGGGTCCCCCGTAGTAACATGTGGGTGTTACCATTGCTAGATGAGTGGGTTTTTACTACCTGCCAACACGATTTGAAGATGTGTTACCTCATTTTACCAGAGGTAGTCAACTACCCTGTCAGATTTATGCTCTGGCTGCACGGCTATGGTGAGTCCTGGTCGTATGGGATTCACTGGAAAGGGTTGATAAACCTTCGGGTTCAGGTCCAGGAGGGTGGTACTCCCATACACCGGCAGCTGCGTTGCCGAACACGTGTCTTAGTGTGTGTGTGGCCGTCTCGACTCGGGTCATACCTGAGTGCGATTTGAGTGTATCCCTGTTTGAGATGTCGGAGAGATGCCACGCTCTAGCAGCCTATCTGAAGGGAGAAATCCTCGACCACTTCCATCAGGGGTGCTGACGTTGCTCCGGGGCTCGTGAGTATTAATGGGCACTACACCGAGATGGGTTCCCTCGACCTCTGGTGCTAGCATTACGCTGCCGTGACCTCCCAACACTATAACCTCTTACACCCAAGTCAACATGCAGCTTCCTCGTGGCGTCACTGGATCTTAGAACCGATGCAGGCTTTGGCGTGCGGGTTTTATGCATCACTGCTACTCAGGGGCGGTAGACTACATAACGTTCAGACCATTGGGGTCCAAAAGCCCGAGTTTCGGAGTGAAGTGACCTGGGCAATGGTAACGGATGAATCTAATGATGGCCAGGGGAAAAAAATGTGTAGGGCCGGGCTGTAAGGGTGTTCTGGAGCAAGGAACAACCTGTATGTCTCTCTAGTACTCTGGAGGTCAGGCTGGAAAACCCACGAATTAGGTTGTACTGTGGGCGACCAGATAGCCCCACGGTGAGGTTCTGTCCTGTGTCTGGTCTGGGTTGGACTCGTAGTTGTGGTGGTTACCCATATACTGGGTAGACCTGGAGGGGACCACTCCTTTGTGACAGGTCGAAGTGTTGGCTACTAAAATGCCCGAGAGCAGGCCCGGTGAGTCTGTTAGTGGTTAGACAGGCCTCGTCTCAAACCAAGAGGTGGCTGAGCTGAGGGTCTCAGTCCGGGAGGCATAACAGTGGGCGAGATCCTGGGATGGGTGGCCCTTGGCTCTCTCACTAGCCTAAGCTGCTCCTTTGGAAACTGGTCAGAAGCGCAGTTCAGTGGTTAGGTGGTCCCAACTGTCTGTTAGCTAAAGTCTACTGCGTTGTAGAGTTTGATATCTCCCCATACCCATGGGGGCCGGGGGCCGGTATGGCCTCATGGATAAGAGGCACCGTAAACAAAACAAGAAATTGTAGTATCTGTGTGTACGCATGTGTGTGTGCGCGCGCTCCCCTTAAAAGATTTTGAATCCATAGACCGAATTTAATCAAACTAGGTACATATACAGTACAAAGTAACCTACTTGACTTTTGTATGTGTCGTTTATGTATGGTTCATATTTTTTTTAATGGCGGCCAATTTTTAAATTATGTTCGTTCACACATTGTATCTAAGTAACTATATTTTAGAATGTAACCCAATTCAGTTCACACAAAATACCTATAATGGTGATATGAGTGTTATGTTTTTGGTTTATGCCATGCTTATATTTTAAAAAGGCGGCAATTCATATTACTTTAGCATAATATGACATATCTAATTATTCCCCCCTTCGAATTTTATGAAACGTGGCACACATATACAACATTACAAAGCTGACTTGACATTTGTGTGTTTCGTTCATCTGATGTTCGTGTGTTCACAATGGCAGTAATTTTTATATATTTTTTTTTAATTTGAGGTAACATTTTACCAAATTTAGTATAACTTGGTACACACAAACTTCTATGTCAACTGATTTGACTTTTGAATATTTCGTTGATATTTGGTTCATATTTTGAAAATGGTGACCATTTTGTATTTTTATCATAATATGTCGTGTCTAACGGAAATATCTTTCCGAATTTCATCAAATGTGCACGTATTTACTACATACTAAACTGACTTAACTTTTGTGAATTTCGTTCATTGTTCGCACATGTTTTCAAAATTGCTGACATTTTTATATATTTAGCATAAAATTATTTCTATGAATCATATGAGGAAATTATTTCTTCCTAATTTCATGAAATGTGATTATCCTATTCTCTTTATAATGCTGATGGACTTTTATGTATTTTACAAATTTCGTTTCGTACTTTCAAAATGGCGGTTATTTGAATATTTTTATTTCGATCACATAATCAATCTGAAGAATCTTTTATTTTTAATTTAATCCAAATTTGAACACGTATAGTTGCTACGTTTTATATGTTTTGATAATAATGTTTTCAAATGTAAACTGTGGCAGAATTTTAAAATTTATTTATAAATCAACCATTGATTAGAATTCCATCTATCTCTGTTCGTGCGTAGAGCTTTATTATGCGAATTCAGATTTACGTGTATTTTTTTTTACTTTCATACCGCACTGTTGCCTGTCTAACGTCTTTTGGTCACATGAAATATCTGTAAATCATTTTCCAAAGTCTCTTCCAAAGTCAATAAACATTTTGAATGATTTTAATATTAGGGTTAGTTTGCACCCACTTTGAGGAAAGTAGGCTCACACATTATTCTAATAACTTTCTGTTGTTTATCTGTTCCTCAAAACCTAAATTATGCTTCGTGTCAACTACATAAACTTTGAATAAATTTGATAATGTATACGAAATTTCGTTAGTTAGCCTGAAAACAGTTTATGCCATATTAACTAACGAAAGTTCTGCCAGCCGGATGAATATATGTTAAACAATTTAAGACACCATAATGCTGTACAGTTAATTACGGCGTTAGAGACTACTGTAGTAAAAAGCCCTTTGAAATTTTTCTTTTCTTGATATTATGCATTTTATCTTCGGAGTTGTAACACAATGCGCATTTGATATATCAACATAATTTAAGTTGCATAAACGTGTATTTAATATTTTTAAGTAGTTTTACTATATGAATGCCTACAAACATATTTTACGGCAACTGTTAAAATATCGTAATTATTTTCATGTTACTTAAGGAGATGGATATTAGTAAAGTCTTGGGATGTCTGGAACAGAATTTAAAATGAGTTTCACAAGTATATTGTAAAATTACTTAAATATCATTTTGTTATAAAAGTGAATATTAATTGGTAATAAAATGATTCGCGCTAAACCATTACTGATAGATCATATCATTAGCATGTGCACCTAATGCTATTATGTACAGCTTTTATATTAATTTTCTCATTAATTTATTATGTGCCATAAACACGAAATATATAGTGGACGATCTGAAAGTTTGTATCACCTTCTAAAACCCTCACAAATGCCTCACGAATGCAGATACCAGTTTTGTTGTTAGCATACGTAACTTCCAACAGGCAACTAATGTCTGCCAAAGAGCTTTGAAAAATTCGTTGTTAAACATTATTATTATTTTTTCATGCACCAGAGCGCCCTTGGTCCATTTAGTTGTACAATAATTTTTGTCGTTTTCTAGCGTGTGAATCTCTGCAGTAAAAAAACCACTCTCAAAAGGAATTCTAATGTGCCCAACTCCTTTTAAAGAGGTTACAGAACTTGTTTAAAAGCGTAACGCCAATAAACGAGTGAACTGTTGTTTCCGGAATTTTAACGCTTTGAACAATTATATATAATTAAAGCGAAAGCGAAATGTTCGAAGTAGGAAAAGAA
Organism: Medauroidea extradentata; assembly: GCA_003012365.1. Classification (NCBI taxonomy): domain Eukaryota; kingdom Metazoa; phylum Arthropoda; class Insecta; order Phasmatodea; family Phasmatidae; genus Medauroidea; species Medauroidea extradentata. The sequence continues at coordinate 5,113 of PNEQ01047030.1, read as the reverse complement.
GCGACGGGGAGTTTATAAAAATTAATCAAACACACCCCCATTCATTGCAATTAATCTCAATTATAAACTCCATGCTTTTCGGGGGAAAAGAAACTAGATATGCGCACATTTCCCCTCTCAAATATTTTTGTTTCCGAAAACACTTTATTACTCCTCAAAATTAAGACTGGTTTTGCGAACTGTCCATAGGAAGAAGGAAATTCCATTGAAAAAGAATAACACTTAATTTGTTTACGCGTACTTTTCTCTGTTACTACTTACGTGCGCAGTATTTTAATGACTGATTACACTATTTGCATGTAGGACGAGCTGTTTTTCAAAACCAATTTTTTCCGTCCAATTTAATGATTTTTAAAACGATTTAATTTTTCAATCGCCATTGATTTCTGTCTTAATAGGGCGGAGAAAAATGGGCAACGTTTGAAAACAATTTTAAAAAATATTTGAGCCTTCGGTAATTTTAAGATGTTTTGCTGTTAACTGAGAGATTTATCTGCATATTGTAGGAAATCATTCATGAAGTTAACTATGCATGTTTCAACGCAAACTTAGATAGTATTTTATTCAATAAGTTGACAGTTACTGAAGAATTTCAGGTTTTTAATATGAAAACAGAACACTTAAACACGCCGCATATTTTTTGTAAAAATACACAATTTTATTTACAAATTTTTACACAATTTGAGGAAAATTTCGAGATTTAGCCACTTTAATGTTATATATAATTGATTTCTTGTTATTTCCACAAGGATATTTTTTGCATTTACCCTTGTTTTTTACTACAAGAGAATAACTCTACGATAGGGAACATAAGCTACAATTTCATTTAATTCAAAGAAGGCAGATTTACGTAAATTATGTAGTGAAGGCGTTCCAAATATTTTTTTTTAGTTTCAAAAATTTGCGGCATTCTTTTTGCTGTATTTTGACTGTTAGCTTAACGTTTTTTTTGTTAAATGTCAACAAATACAAGTTTAACAGTAAAAAATTTATATTTTCTTTACGGAATATTAAAAGTATTAGTGTAATTCCTACATTCCATATAAGTGTGTTGCATAAAGTTTCGGTAGTTAATTGTCTATCAGACTGCGTCCAGACTGAGCATATACGGCAGTGCTAGTTTTCATACACTGTAGAATGAAAAATAGCAAAAAAAATCTATAACACTAAAGCAAACTGAATGACGGTTGTGAAACTTCGAGTTAATTATCTTTTGCTTGCAAATGCGTCACATGGCACTGAAAGAAACACATGTGCAATGTAATAGTCTTTCATGCTGTGTTTTGTATTCATTGTTAAAAAGCTTTGATCACATTTCCCAAAAACATTAAAATAATATACTACATTTGAATATTTCACACACGTAGTATAACAGTATATTGTATGTCTTAAAAGTTTGTATAGTGCGTATTTGTTCGTCTGTAGCAAACTGTTAGTGTAAATTTACGACCTGACGTTCATTACAGAAATTTATTAACAAGAAGCATGGGTCCTAAAACCCACAACACATATGAGCGCTTGTAAAATATGTGTAACATGTTATTATGTAGGAATATTAGTCCTGTTACATAAAGTTAATCTAATATTATGGAACATATTATTTCAACTTATTGCTAACGTTTCTATTTTTCGTGTAGTACAATCGTTATGTTGTGTATAATGTTTTTCTTATTGCTGATAGTGTGAGTGCAAAATATGTATTTATTTTCTTTAACTAATTTAAAAGCGATACCTAAACAATGGTAAACAGTTATGGGAAGATATATCTTGCATTGCAAGGTAGTAAAACTGAACAATATTTCTCGCGAGAGAGTCTAGAGACTTAATTAAAATAAAAATACTCCTTATTCCATAGAAACGGGAGCGATATATCCAAGTTGTAAAATATTCGTTAGAAACTGTTATTGATGGTTAATGTGTAGGTGAAACAATGTGGATGTGTGGTCTAATGTGGTTACGGAGATGTTATCTAGAGGCGATAGAGACGTCTACAACGACGACAAGAACCCGAGAGGTCTGTGCCAGGACTCATAATTGGTTCTACCATCACCGCGGTCATCTAATTCGTCAGGTTTACGGTGCAACACTCAGCAACGCACGCACATGGCTGTTTCCAGTGTAAGAATCAGCATTCAAAACCAAAAATCTTCACTTTCGTTTTTAAACTTCTAACATTATGGGGTATGGAAATTTAAGGTGTCGAACAAACGACTGGAATATTCACTCGTCGATAAAATCTAAACTACTCATCTTATTTGAATGAGAAATTTTTGCCAAGTAGATATTTTACTAGCAAACGTCTACTTATACAGCACTGGACGGTTGCTTTCGAGTAAAAAATAAATAACTGTATTTACAAAAATAAGGGACTAAAACCCCAAAATACATTAAAATGGAAAACAGCAGTTTTTTATAATTTTTCGTACGATAATATCTACGGCTGTATAGTAACCGAAATTCAAAAATTTTTGCGTTTTGATTTGAAAATAGTTTTAACATCCGCAAACCACTCGCGCAGAAGTTTTCGAAGAAGTCAAAAGGTTAACATTTCTTAAATTTAGGTATTATAGAGTCCTGGATATTATGGCCCTTAAATTATAAAAATTACAGTTTACCATTTTGATAGATTTTGTGGATTCAATCCCTTATTTGTTTAAATACGGTTTTTTTAAACTTATAACTTAAAAGCACATAATACTACCGCCCAATGCTGTACAAATAAACGTCCGCCAATAGGATATCTACTCGGCAAGAATCTCATCAAATTATAAGTATTTTAGAGTTTATCGATGATTGTGTATTCCAGTCGTTCGCCGACACCTTAATTTTCAATACCCCTTAACTGACAGATCCTGAAACACGAATATCTGAATACACGGGATCTCTAGCTTCCGACTCTAGCAGCTGGTGGAATGTATTGAATTTCGGAAGTTTTAGGCATTTAAGTGTATTGGCGGTTTCAAAGAGTCAAGAATTCCTCAAATGTTTCATTAGCTTACGTTTTACCGTGTTACCAGCTATGTAATTGTACACTTACGTTGTTTAATTTGGTTGTAATTTATAGCGTGTTATATTTTTTAATTGCTTTCGTCTCCGTAACATGAAAAATTGTAAAACGGAAAATATAATTTTCATGATTTTTTATTATTGAGTTAAATATCTGTCTGGAGCTCTCTATCCTTTTTCAGCATATCATTGAGATTTTGCACAGACATTATTTAATTTCAAACTAACAGTTAATATTTAAAGTAAGTAACCAAAATAGCTTTATATTACCTATTACGACGTCTGTGACTGCAAAAATGTTATTCGTCTTCTAGGAAACGAATACAGATTCAAAGTGCAAAGTTAGATGCACTGATGCTTTACAGCAGGCCTGGCTGGGATATAACACCAGCTGATTATATTCATTCCTTAGCGCGTCAAGAACTGTGTTGCGGTTAAATGTTTTGAAAAAGTGTATTTGACACTATATTCATGTAATGCAAGAAAACATAAATAAGCTTAGTACCTCCCACACACATCACTAGCGCACAGACAATAGAAGAATAGTCGACGGAATATTTCCCTACGACGATTATCACAAATGCTGCATAACAGGAGGTTGTGAATGTGATGTCCATGGCTCCTGTTAGTTACATTAATAAAGAGCCTATACATTTATTTAATTAACCCTTAAAAGAACATGTATATCTTTGCTAACCATTTAATATGACTTACTGTACTATTTACTATAGCAAAACATTAACAGAATTAATATTTACCGTTGTCTGCTTGAGAATATACTACTGTTTTGTTATAGCAAACGTCACAGGACAGTATCTCACAATTCTGGGCGCGTAAAAGTATCTGCTGTAATTCGTGTTTATCGAATTACTGTGTACGTGAACGTATAGTCAAAAATAGAAATCACTTTGAGCACCTTCTACAGTAATGGTGAACAAGTGATCATAGTTCCTAAACTAGGAGTTTTTGATCCATGTTAGATTCTTGTCTTGTTTTTGCGCCTACTACCTACTTTTAAAATGTAATGTATTTTAACGCGTTAAAATATGATTTTTTTTTAAAGAGAACCGTGATATTACACTGATAGGCGTTTGTGAAAATTCACGCTGGTTGTGTAGGTCAGCCGAAATTTCCAGTTTAGGGGGTTGAAATTTCACCCCAGGGAAGTTTACGCGTTTTCGAAGTTTCGCCTATTGGCCTCTAGATCAACTACTAAAATTAAAATTACATTTAAATAAAATAACGTGCAAAGAATGCGATACAGATGTATCATTTAGCAAAATATTTATGAAATATAAAACATGTGGGCTTTTTTAGTATTCCCGTCGTCATGAAACCTTCAAGAGCATTGCAGGGGTTCATCAAATCCCAGCAATCAACAAAACCTGATCACGTGACTGCGATAACCTACCCTACTCGCGCCTGATACCGTTTGTGGTTTTGATTTCAGATGTCCATGGTCGTAAAGCGGGTACAAGAAATATTTCGGTCTTCAGTTTAAAGGAATGGTGTCTCGCTTCATTATATATATAATGCGTCCATTGTAACTTGTCTTGTTTGGAAGGTAAAGTAATGTCACTCGTTGTTTCCCTATATTAGGCAGTTATTAATAGCAAATGTTCCCAGTGTACGTGAGGATATTTCAGGACACCTTACTACATACTGTGAAATTTGTTTGTGTGATGTTGCTTATTTATTTACACCAGTTTGGCTTGTCGGAATAATGGAGTCAAGCTCACATGTTTAGCGCCACGGAGTCCGGCGCCTTGGTGGCTAGAGAAATACATGTGTGTCACTGCTCACGTCCGTCTTAACACCCTGGCTACACCACACTTTTATGTTCAAACAAACGTGCCGACAGCGCTGCGAAGCCTGCTCATGTCGCGAGAGACGCTGTCATTAATCCGAACTTAAGGGAAATGGTGCACGCTGAAAATCAGTCATGTGTGGGAATAAGCCGCAAATAGGCTTAAACCGTCCACAAACGCGTACTTGTATGCTATCAGCGCGCAGTTAGATCGTATATAACGCAGGGAGTCGCTTATCGCCAGTCAGTTGGCCGCGAGCCTTCGTAGAGCGAGGGTGCGCTTCACTTCGCTGTGCGCTA